>VMKM01001293.1:0-158524 GCA_008360985.2 Macquaria ambigua | reverse complement strand
GAAAAAGAGATCATATTTCTCCAATACTAGCTTCTCTACACTGGCTCCCTGTAAAATCCAGAATAGAATTTAAAATCCTTCTCCTCACCTTCAAAGCCCTAAATGGTCAGGCACCATCATATCTTAACGAGCTCATAGTACCCTATTACCCAACTAGAGCACTGTGCTCCCAGAATGCAGGATTCCTTGTTGTTCCTAGAGTCTCTAAAAGTAGAATGGGAGCCAGAGCCTTCAGCTATCAAGCTCCTCTCCTGTGGAACCAGATCCCAGTTTGTGTACGGGAGGCGGACAACCTCCTCACATTTAAGAGTAGGCTTAAGACTTTCCTCTTTGATAAAGTTTATAGTAGGGCTGACTCAGGTGACCCCTGAGCCACCCCTTAGTTATGCTGCTATAGGCCTAGACTGCCGGGGGACTTCCTATGATGCACTGAGCTCCTCTCTCCTCCTCTTCCTCTCCATCTGTACGCCCTCATATCCCATCAATGCTTGTTATTAATTCAACTTCTTCCCATAGTTGTGTGCTTTCTCTCCCCTTTCTCTCTCCTTCTGTTGCTTTCTGCAGGTGTTTCTGCCTCCGGAGCTGTAGAGTCTGGATCTATGGTTGCGGCCACCTGCTGCCCCCGTGCTCCTGCTCTACACCCGCTGCTGCTGTTGCTGTTGCTCTTATTATTAGTATTGCTGTTATAATATTGCTCTTAGTATTATTTCTGTTGGTGTTATCATCAGTACCATAGCCACAGCTATTGCTTTGCATCCCTGTGTGGAGCTGTATTGTGCTGCTGTATGTTCTCTTTCCTCCTGCTCTCGCTCTCCCGCTCCCCCCGTCCCCCTTCAACCCACCGGTCGAGGCAGATGACCGCCCACCTAGAGCCTGGTTCTGCTCGAGGTTTCTACCTGTTAAAAGGGAGTTTTTCCTTGCCACTGTCGCATAGTGCTGCTCATGGTGGGAACGGTTGGGTCTCTGTAAATATAAAGAGTCGGTCTAGACCTGCTCTACTCGAAAAAGTGCCCTGAGATAACTTTGTTATGATATGGCGCTATATAAATAAAACTGAATTGAATTAAATGCTCCACTATGTTCACCAGCTAGCCTCTAACTGTGTCTGTCTGCTGTTTGCTGCTGTGTAGGTAGTGGACAGTGGCTTTATCAGAGCTTTTTAACTGAAAACAGCTGCCTGCTGCTGCATGTAAACGTTCTGTAGAGGTGGGGGGGAGAGTTGATGATCATTCTCTATTGATTACTGCAGCTTTAAATATAACAATACAAAATGCTAAAATAACTTTAATGATCAAATTAAATTAAGCCCAAATAATATTCCACATCCAATTGTGTCAACACATATAAAATTAATAAAACAACATAGTCATTATTCAACATTTCGAGGCAAGTATGCAATATAAGTAATGCTGGGATCAGACTACACAATATGTTTGTCTTTTGAGATAGTCTCTGTATCAGATTAGGCGATCATAGTGATACATTCTTGCTGCCTTGGTAGAGACATGGAAGACTACATGTTGGACCCTAACCAATCTAAGCCATCTATCATGACTTCCATGACATACAGAGGTGATCAGAAAGAAGGTGCTAGAGGCCTACTTCACTGTTCCACCTTACAGCATCAGCATCAATTCCTTTTCTCTTCTCCATGTGCATGAACAAGCGCCCTCACAGCCATAGTGCATTAGTTACCAAAATCCAACTTTTGCAGCAAAAAGTTACAATACTCATATAAACCCCTTTTGTACATCTTGTACCAAAAGGTACAAACCAGAGCTCAAACAACTTTCCACAGGGATCATGGGATATATTCTTAGCCCTGAGGCCCTCTCTGTGATTCACTGGCACTCACTGGCATCTTGAATCCAAATGATGTAAAATCTTGCAGGACATATGCAACAAGAAAACATCTGCTTAGAAACAGCTTTCTTTAAGCATACAAACACAAGTGCAGATTCCTGTATTCTCTGTCTCTCCCCTTCATTCTTCTCCTTTCCTATGTTGTCATATTCCCCACAGTTGACAGTGAGTGGGTGGACAGAGAGGCGAGAAGGATGGGATTGGGAAGAGAGAAGCAGAGGAAGCTGGAGAAAAGGAAGAAAGGCAGCGATATGTGCAAACAGGAGGGCTGTGTAGGATTGTTTCAGTGCACCCTTCTTTATGATCACTGAATAACCTGGGGGTTTGTTTGCATCCTGTCTGATTGTATGACTGCTTGTTTCTTGACCAGCTAAGACTTCTTAGAGATGTCGCCGTGTTCCAAGATCTCAGCGATGAATTTCGTAAGTCAACCCTCGTCAAGAATGTTGATATTCATTTTTGCAGTATCCAGCACCTGTTACCTTGTTTCTGTCAAGCACAAATGGCTGTGTTCCCAGTATTCCCTGAGTCACTGTGCCCAGGGTGCAGAGCTCATCCATCATGTTTACCAGCAACTTCCCATCAGGATAAATGGAACATCTTCCACTAGGAGCCAGTCTTAGGGCAAAAACAAATAACCAGCTGCTCTCAGGATACAAAGACTGGATGTGTAATGATCTAGAGATTAAAATATAAGTCTGGCAATATTCTGTATTTTTCTTTTTTGTCAACAAATCCCATGAAAAGGACAAAACCAACAACAAACACAACAATGTGCCACACTATTGCACCTTAATTACCCTGAACACTGTAGTTTATTTTAACTTTATTCTGAACTTTATTCTGTTAATGGAGACACTCACTTGAGCACCAAGTAATCCACCACTGAAAATAGTCCCCAACAAATGTACTGTTTCCCCCTGTTTGAGTAACATTTGTTAAAACTACAGTGACCAGCTATTTTAGGAAATTACTGAGCCTTTAAAAAAAATGAAACTATATACACACCACACTCACACAAGATAGGGACAGCAGGTGCTGCTGCTGCTCCTGCAGTATGTGCATATCTACCAGTATGCAAGACAAAATCCTCTGCATTGTAATTGTGTGTGTGTGTGTGTGTGTGTGTGTGTGTGTGTGTGTGTGTGTGTGTGTGATGGGGGAGCAGCAGCAGGGTGATGCCCTAAGCAGAGTCCTAGCTTGATGGCCGACCTTCACACTTGGTGTAGTGTGTCTGTTCTGGGACTCTGGGACTCCTCTAATAGAGCAGCACTGACACCAAAACAACACAAACCCAAGAAACATTCAAGCAGTGTTTACCATTCTTTAATCCAGCATGAATTCCTAAATATTCAACAGGATTTAATGAGCTGACAAGACACCTTATGGTAATTCCTTCAGGGAGTCAAGGTGACACTACAGCTAACAGGGAAATACTGCATATATTCTGTGTTTTAGGAGAAACAAGGAAGGAGTTTTGTCATAGTGCACTTTAACTGTGCACTATTGATATTATTAGAAGTTGCACCCCTGAATTGGGACACAGTTTGCAACCTCCCTCATTACAGGAAAATGCACTAAACTGCTCTTTTGAAGATAATTTTTACTTGGAATAATTACACATTATGATAATAATTTTTCCAATATTAGCATAACATATTTATATGTATACATATTTGTAGGATCTCTACACTTATTAGCTGGTTTATTATTGCGAGGATTTATTATGAATTCATACAGTTTTATATGATGATTGTGCAATTTTACTCCACCGGCTGTAGGCACTGGGTACTGTATGTGCCTTGTGTTGTGTAAGCTGAATGCAGACCAGTCTTTGAACTATGCTACTTCTTGCTTGTTACTTTGAGAATTGAGATTTTACAATTTTCCAGATTGCTACCTGTATTATTTCGTACATTTGCCATTTAGTTTATGTGTTGATGACAAACACAACTGGCAATTTGCTTTGATGCACGAGTGTGAAAATTCTTTCTGGCCGAGCTCTCAAGGTGTGTGCAGATCAACTGGCAAATGGCCATTGTACCTGTCCCCAAACAGTCCAAAACCCTTTGCCTTAATGAGTACCGCCCAGTAGCACTCACTGGACCCACTGCAATTTGCATAAAGGCCAAACAGATCAACAGATGACGCCACCACCCTAACCCTCCACACTGCCCTCTCCCACCTGGATTAGAGGAACACATACGTGAGAATGCTGTTCATTGACTATAGTTCAGTATTCAATACCATTCTGCCCTCCAAGCTTGTCATCAAGCTCAGAGATCTTGGACTCAACACCGTCCTCTGTGATTGGATCCTGACCTTCCTGATGGGCAGACCCCAGGTTGTGCGGATACACACCACTACATCCTCCACCCTGACTCTTAACACTGGTGCCCCTCAGGGCTGCGTGCTCAGCCCTCTCCTGTACTCCCTGTTCACGCACAACTGTGTGGCCACACACAGCTCTGTTCTGGAGCTTTCAACCGTATCACATGGTCTTCACCAAGTTCAACTTTTAGGTTCACATGGATGAGAAGTCTTAAAGGTAAATCATGGACAGTCTGAACATCTACAGTTCCATGACAACTAAGCAAACTCAATCTGTTGATGAAGACCATATGACATGGTCAAGAGCTCCAGAACAAGTGAATAAGTGGACCTTAAGTTGAGATTGTGTTATCAACACAGCTAGAACTTCCTAGGTATTTTGTCAACTGCTGTTTCCAAGGTGGAGAATTAACTCTGGTTTGATTCAGATCACTAAATGTGTCTTTAGTAGTGTTGTGTCTAGTAGAGAGAAGCTCAAATAGCTCTACACTACTACATCTGTGCTTCTTAACCTAATAGTATTAACCTTATAAGGAGTGTTGGCAACCTACAGCACTCACCCAACTTAATTCCCCATTAACACCAATTTAGGAGTAGTAACAGATCCCTGTGACGCTGACACTAACAGCAAGATTAGCTGAAGTATCCAATACTTGCTTTACTTGCATGTTTTGTGTACTACCACTAAACGTTAGCATTACCGTTACTATCAGTTAATGTTACATACTTTCAGTATGGATGGTCATACATATTTGTGACCACTATGTGGCTGGAGGTGACAGGCTGTTACTATATGTCTGTTATAGACAGCTAGTCACAGAAACAGGATCAGCAGGATGTGACCTGAGCATGGCTCAGCAGTATTTTACACTAATCTGAGGCCAAAGATGCAGAGGTCTGCAGATGCACTCTTTACTTCGCTTCTTCATCCCACTGTCTCTCCTCTACCTTCCTCCATCGTGTTCACTTAATGTCCCTACAAGGAGTCCCTCACTGCTGCACTGCATCCATCTCAGTCAGTTTTATCCAGGTATCCTTGTGGTCCTCCAGTCAGTGCTAAGGGAATACAGTGAGCATACTGAACTGAATGCGTCACATTCCTCAAGTAACAATACTATTCATACTGTTGCTACCATAATGTAGGGAATTTGATAGCTGTAATTGATTGTAGGCTGTAGACATCAATCTAATTTTAAACTTGTTTTAAGAAATCATGTTTTATTCCTGAATTACAGCTAAAGAACTAAAATAAAAATAAAAAAACAAGTCAGAGTCCCCATCAACCATAGTCCATGAGAGTCCATGTGTCAGCTGGTTGTGTAAGTAGGTAGGCTGACATGTTAACGTATACAGTATAATGTATATAAGCCACAGATGGTTGCATGTCTGTCAAATTATTTGGACGAACATTACTCCCTTCTCATACACTCCTTCAATATCTGCAGTTTTGGGGTTTAATTTTACTGCCTTGTTTCTTACCCGGTGACAGTCTCCTCCAGACAGCACCTCCTGGATGAAGACCGCAGGCCCGTCGGGCCTGTTGGAGCCTCCTCCCATGGTGATGCCCAAATTGCTGGACCGCGCCACTGAAATGAGCTGAATCACTCCTTCACCTGGATGACTGAGAACACGAAGACACATAAACACATCAATCTTTTAAGTAAAGAGAAGGGGCTCTATTTTTGTTAATGAAGGCGCAGGGCACGAAGCGCAGCCTATTGGTGTATATGTTGGGTAGTAAGTAAGAAGAGATACCAAAGATATATTTAGTATTCTTATAAAAATAAATTTAGGGAACCTTATCAAAAATGTTAATGTACAAAATGAACATCAGCCAAAAAATGTATAAATCTAGATCATGGATCGGGGGTGCACCATTTGCACTGCACACTCTGAGCAGGAGGGTGGTGGACGGTGCAAAACATGCTCAATCTTGGCACAAGATTTCAAAATTTGGATTGGGCACCAGAGTCACCAAAATACCAAACTCAGGAAAATGCCACATGAGCAGCGCAGCGCGTGCTTTGCACTCCACGCCTGCACAGAGGATGTTGTTGAATTGACAATGTTTTTGGAGAGAGTGGCCAATTTTGTGAATTTAAGATCAAATATATATTCAAAACATATACAGAACTAAAAATATCCAAACATTTTATATTGGCATGATTGAAAGTTTATTAGTACATATATTAAGTTGGGACATTTCTGTAATAGTTTAGAAGGTTCTGCTCCTGCTTTCATTGCTGCTACGCTGAAATTAATATTTCCATTTTACCACTCTCTATTGTTCCAAATGCTTTTTGAAGCACTTTATATTCTGGTTTAGCTGGGTAGAGCATCCAGGTGTGGATTATTTAAAATTTGCTGACTCAGTCTCTTAACAACAGGTGAGCAGTGTCGTGGTTGGTGTGAATCCTGTACAGACTAATCTTACCTGAGGGAGCGCAGCATGGGCCCACTGTTGTTGTACATGTTCTGAGAGCCTGCTGGGCTCAACAACAAAGGACTCTGGGAGCGAGACGAGGAACCAGAGGATGTACTATCCAGGTAACGGCCTCCTTTGGAATGGCAAGAAAGAACAAAAACACAACCCAGAGAAAGGGTAAGTACAGTGATTTCACCTGTGCTTTGCTAGGAGGTGTAACAACAATTGTCAAAATGGCAAAAGAGAGATAATTAAGTAATTATTTAGATGAGGGATAGTAAGCAAACAAGATGGTCTCTTGATATGTGTTCTATAAGGAAAGTAGTGCAGAGAATAAACTTTTCACGCATTTCAGACATACTGTACTGAAATAGAAGCTTTCAACAATTTGCAGCTGCTACAGATGGCTCCAGTGGCACTGAGGCTCTCCACTCGTCCTGTTAAACATTTCTTAAGCCTGAGCACCTCTAAGCACTGAATAATACCCAATATGCTGACCAAACCAACTGCCCAAATATCCCCCAGACTTGCTTTCTTTTTTTTTTTCATCTACTGCCCGGGGTAAACATCTGCTTCTTTCCTATTATCTATTCAAAGGTGTATCTCGTAGTGGGGAGGTTATTCCTGCTGAAATTCATGGATTCTTTGATACAATGAGTTGAAAAGACTTCATTTTGTGAGTTTGCTTTTAAGTGAGTAAATGGTGGGAAAGCACCAGAAAATACTCAAACATTCTGTCATTATGTGCTCACACCATGTTTGTTTGTTAACATGAATGGGGAAATGAGCATTAGATTTCTCTAATCTTCTTGTGCATCAGAAACAAAGTGTTTTATACTCCTACATTTGCTCTGCAATTCCAAAAGGTTTAAAACTGTAGCATTTTGTAGCGCTTCTTTGGGTGGAGGAAATGGCAACTTCTCCATGTGTCCTCTGAGCCAATGATATGGGCCATTTCAGTTCATAACATGAATAACATAACAAGACCAACAAGTCCTAGGTCTAGTCCAAAGTCAAGAACAACGAGTTCCAAGTCTAGACTCAAGTCAAGAACAACAAGTCCTAGGTCTAGTCTAAAGTCAAGGCCAACAAGTCTCAGGTTTAGTCCAAAGTCAAGAATAAAAAGGCAAAAGTCTAGCCAGAATTTAAGAAATAAAGTCACGAGTCACTGCCGCTAACTAAAGAGATCAGACCTTTTATTATTAGGGGGGCTGTGGCTGACAATTACTGTAACTTTCCGAAACCTATGATCCCATCACACCCACTTCATGCCAGGATTGTTCAAGTTCTTTTATCATCATGTACACAACAATTACAGTGACAATTACGTTGGCAATTACATTCTTAGATCTCAGGCTCCCTCCATCTGTGCTCTTACAGATATAAAAAATACGTGTAAAAAAAAATCAAGCAAGTGGAACAAAATCCAATTACAATCTAAGCAATAAAATAGTGCAGCAGCTACAATACAGGAATAAAATATGTATAATATAAAATAAAATATGAGGTAAAATATAATAGTGTGGTAGCATGGCGAGTAATGGTAAAATGTATAAACTGTAATGCAAACAGGTTGTGCAGTGAGGTGGTATGTATACATAATGAGAACAGGATGTAGACAGGTTTGCATATAAACATAAATACTGTGATGTATAAACAGCTTATAAACAGGTAGTAAAATAAAAGTATATATATATATATATATATATATATATATATATATATATATATATATACTGTGATGTGCACAGGTATAAACAGGTAGTAATACATGTATATGCTAAGATGTAAACAGGTTGTAAACATAGTGATGAGCTCGAGAGCGCAAGAGTTCAACAGTCTTATGGCCTGAGGGATGAAGCTGTCCCGTTATCCCCATACTTAAATGATTATTGTGTCTCCCCCTCTCTATGATGACAGGCTTTTCTCCCCACCTTCAAGTGTGGCTGTTCAGAACAACTATAAATACTTTGAATTTCCAACTGAGAACACGTCATACAAACAAGTTATTTTCAAGTATAAGTACATTATCTCATGTTTGAGCCTATGGAGGGCCAACCACAGTAACAGTTTTAGTGATTTACCATATTGCAAACAGATTTTTGCTTTATATCAACAGGATGGCCTTTAATCCATGTATACTCATTCTGGTGCTGATGTACCCTCATGTATCAACATCCTCTGCACAGAGCACACAAGACTGCTCACGTGCTGAGGCCGTGTTTGTACCAGCTGGCTGCCTCCTTCCCAGCTGAAACAGATGTTGGCAATTGTGTAATGGACAAGTGCACTTGTCATAAGCCATTTTTAAAGGCAGACTTACTCCATCTACCCTTTAGGGTTGGTCCTCGGTCAAATATAGAAAGGTCTTTACATAGAACTGTACACAGACATGCAGTTTAGGCGTTTTGTGACACTGTCTGTACAGGAGTGTGAACACGGAAGTTCAATTTCACATACATTTAGATGAGCAGGAGATCTCTCCCCACATTAATTACAGGTATTGCTTGTGGAAAAAAACTGAACATGTAATCATACAAAAGACTAAGTAGGGATCTGCCTACCTTGCTGGATGGGAGAGTTGCGTGTTGATCCTGTGCTACCATTAGACCCATACTTCTCCAGCAGCTCAGCAAATTCTCTCCTATTCAGGGAAACCAAAAGAGAAACATTATTGGGATTAGAGTCTGTCAGTCATGGACAAGATGGAAAGATGCACTCATAATCAGTTTCATTGAGCAAGACAGTGTCTGAACCAGAACTAACCTGCAGTTGATACCTAGCAATAAAATCTATTGATTTACTGAATAAAAGTAATTTGGGTTTAGTGAATGAAAGGAAAAGTTAAATGATTACAATAAAATAACCCATTTAGGTATACAGAATTTTAAATAATTACAGTGGTTACATTTTGAATAGGCTTAATAGTCAAAATTCAGCCAAAGGTCATAACAAGGTTCTTTTGGATCTAACACTTTTCAGTGTGTTTGGGGACCAACATTTGAAACAGCTGACGAGATGACGTCAGATACTCTGGTGAAAGTTTTCAAAAACAGATGTGAAAACCTTTTTATTGTAGGAAATGGAAAGAGTAGAGATCAGTGAATGTATTTAATATCTAAGAAAATGCACTTCTAGCTTTTTTGCATAATCCCTTCAGTAACTAAATCTGCATGTCACACATTAAGTCTGTAATGTAGCAGGCACAGCAGTTTATGTTGCTAGCATGGCCATGAAAGCTGTGGAAATAAGTTATGGTAACCTTTAGTGTTATTATCCTGTGTCACGCTTCAGTTGCATGCTTAACACCTTGTTTGTGTTACATGCTATTTACAGTTTGTTTTATTTTTTTATTTATTTATTTATTTTTTTGGCTTTGTATGTCCCTGTCTCATGCTGGATTAAATCTGTGTTTTCTTTTTCTTTTTGTTTTCTTTCTTTCCTCGTTTTGTGAATATTTTTATAATGTTTTTTTATGATTAAATCAAACAAAAAAACATATATTTATAACTGTTTTATGTAGGAAATAATGTCCTATTGCTTCTTGTAATCAGAACTGGACCCCTCTTTGTTAACTGTGCTGTTATATTACAGACTGCTGTTGACCTGACACCAGTGTTCCTACATCACTAGTGTGCACAGACAAATAACGTAAATGCGGTAGATGAAAAGTAACCTGATGATAAACATGGGTTCATTAGGCCAGCATGTTAGTCACTCATCAGCATCTGGTGTCACTCAGATAAAATTAGTTAATAATCATATTGACATATTCCAATAACAAGCTGCTCATCTCAGCAACACAGTCTCATCAAAACAATACATACTGCCTGAACACTGTATATCTGCCTCCTGCTTTTGCTATCTTATTGCTGTGCTGTAGATGATGATCACAATATACAGTTTATCCCCTGTGGATGATGATTTGAATGTGGGGGTTCTAAGCAGATTATGATAAGCGGTCACATTGGCTCCATGGTAAATAAGGACACAAATTGTTCTTGGACAGCACTAAAAGACGACCTCAGGCTGCACCTCTTTCATAACCAGCAGCAACAGATGATTGGGTTAAAAGGTGCCACCAGCAGGGCCGGCTCATTCATTTCACACTGATGACTGGATATAATCATGACAATGAAGCAGTCTTTATAATCTGACAAACTGTCACACTCATTCTTTTGATCATGATGCTGTTTGCTGCTAGTTCTGATGTGTGCTCCTACCTGCTACACGTCAATGTGCAGGCTGTGTGGATTCATTGCTCCCTCCACCCCCCCAGCATTTTTGAGCCACCATTTAATAACCTTGAAATTGATATAAGAGAATAAACTAGTTTCATTTGGCTATGGAAACTATTGCAAAACAAAATAGCAAAAGTCATATTGTTATGAGCCTAAAATTTGTTATTTGCCTGTTTTCACCAAAAAATAGTGGTTGTACCATGTGACCTTTCCATTAGATTCCTGGTGTCAAAATTATATGAAAAAGTGGGTTCATTTGTCTTTGTATGTTGTCTGGTTCAGGAGTTTTTCGCCACTCACGTGGACATCAATTCAAGATGGCCGCCAAACGAACCCCATGGGCCATTAGTTGACCTTGGCAACATGCAAAATTCTTAGCTAGACACCATTAGGGTCCTAAAAAAACAGATAACAAAAAATGCCATGCGGGTACATGGAAACATATTTCTCCTGCTAGACTATTTGTAGAGAAATTATAATGACCCAAAGAAAATTTGGATTTGAGCAAAAATGAATCTCTTTGTACTCAATAAATACATCTGCATGTTTGCTATCATCCACATCCACATCCCAAGCACACGATAATAACCTCTCTCATTCACTTCTACTCATTTGCCCTCTCGTAAATTCCCTGCTCTGTGCTCTCAAACTCTTGAACATTTGCACACAGTGTTTCTGTTGCTCCGTCAACTCCAACAAGCTGTCCCCATGAATGTGAATGGGACATTTATGGTTGATTAAGAGTCAGTTTTCTGTAATACCTTATTGACATAATTGATGTACGATAAATAATCAGACTACTAGCTCCTCATTCTGTCTCGCTCTCTCTCACCATCACCATATAGTCTTTGGGTTTGGTTTTCCTCTTTGTTTTGCCTTCACAACACCACATACACATTCAGCATTGCACCCACTACTGACCTACAGACTACAGATTGATTTATTTCTTTGGTTTTGTCTTAGTTTCCAATAAAATTATTGTTTGAATTACTTTAAACCTCGTGTGGTCTCCCTCTTTGTCTAGCCCACTTGTGACACTAGTTCCAGTCAGCTCCATATCATTTTATGGGAAAAAACTGAAACTATGGCATGTAGACATTATTGCACATTAAAGAGGCCGAGAGACAGGCATAATCCCCCCCCCCCTCCTCCCTGCCGTCCACTCTCCTACCCTCCAGATCCTCCGCTCTGGGCAGCAGGGTAGTTAAAGCACAGAGCGCAGATTAACACGCAAGGCTCATCTCGTCAGGAGCGCTGCCCTAGGTTAAGCTCTTTCCCCTCCCTTAGTCTGCTGTCATTCTACCTCACCACTGGCAGAACCACTGTGAGAATCCATCACTTACATAAGAGTAAAAATCACCTCCAAACTACACTACATGTGACATTCATGTTTAAATCTAAGGATGTCACTTTGCCTCACATTCATGCAGTTCTACATATTCATACTAGGATCTGCCCAATAAATCCTCAGTCTGCTACTCGTGGCTGTGTCACAGAGCTATTACCACTATTAACTTCTCATTTCTGACACGTATCCTCTCTAACAGCTGAGGTGTAAATCCTGCCTGTGTCAGAGTCTCTTCACTGAGGATTACACTTTCAGACTGAAAATAGCACATTTTTTAGGAAATATCAGGACTGACACGGTCATGCGCAACAGTCCTGATCGTTTAAATATGCAAATCCACTATTACCTTTGTCAACTTACAATTAAGGATCATGTTGTCTGAAGTGGATTTGAGGGGAAGATGAGGCCTGTGATGCTGACAGCTGGCACTGACCTTGTTTTCACCCAAACTGGTTGCAGTCAGATTAGAAAGCTGGTTGAACACTGATACTATCGGCCTCTACCATCAGTAATGCCAGTGTTGCCAGTACTACTGTGCATGTGTTATATGCATTGTATCCAAGTTTTTGAGCTGATGCATTTGCCTTGTTATTTACTGGTTATGTGAATAGTTTATCCGAGCAGGTGAGTAACAGGCCCCAGTACAATCGGACCAAAGAAAAAAGAAAAGTTCTGGTCTGTTTCGTGCTCACACTGGCTTATTACAAACAAACCAAGAGGAGCAAACATTAAGTCATATTGACTGACAGGTAACTCATTCATTGGACAATTTTGGTCAACCTGCATCATCAGCACTAAATGGACCCACGGAAGAAAATCTAATCTAGTGACTGACAGCAGGTCATACAGCACTCTGCTGACCCTGGTGTGTTTATTTATCCTCTCTGGTGTCAGAAAGAGCTCAAAAACAAATCATTCATTATGAGCACATTTAGTCAAGACTGCAACTGGACCTCATATATCATCACTAATAAAGGACAGGTAGAAACAGGACGAAAAAGAGGCTGGCTTCTTGTAACATAATATTACAGGGAAATAGTTACTAAGTGCATTTCCATTCACCTGTTTTTATGCAATTTGTGCATTAAAAAACGGACTGGAAATTCCGAAATTCAAAAAAAGGTTTTTCCGTTTAGTTGAGATAGAAAAGTTGTATCAATAAATGTGAAATACGACAAAGTGCAATGGAAACAGACGAAACAGCGATGAGGAGATATTTTCCACATGGTTTTCCATTGCTTGACCTTTGACTGGAGCTCTTTTAATGTCGTCATCTCGTTGTGTCCTCTTCTTCTGCAATGCTTTAATTCCACTAACTGGAGAATTAGCTCCACTAACTGTTTATCTCCATGAGCCCACAACACACAACACATCTCTCTTCAAATTGCTTTTCACTTTCTGATGCAGATTTATGTTTCCATGGTTACCACATGATCCTGCATGATTATATAGATCGCTTCCCACAGTTTCCATGATCGGCAGATGGATTTAACAGTAGTTTAGCTTTCAAATTCTTTGAAATTCTATTAAATGCTAAAATTACAGATCCACTATCACAAAATCCTGAGGTGGGTCTGCTTTGCTTTTACACCACAAACAAACAATGTGCAGAGAATGACTGCAGGAGTTTGCCTCACTCTAAAGATGCCTATTTGAAGAAGTTGCCAAATTTGAGCCTCATCAACATGGGCTCAGGATTGTAGTTTATGAAAAACAATGAATTTGAAAAATCACAAAGCCAATCTCTTTACTAATTACACCTGGGTGAGAATAAGAACTTTGAATATTCAAATATGAAAGTATAAAATGTGCAACAACTAAGCCTGCAAACTTAGTTTTTTCGCTTAGAGAAAAATAATTATCACAATATAATAATCACAAAATTATGGATCCCCTGACAAGCACTGTGAGAACCAGTGTGCCACTGTATGGATGTTCTGTATCGTATAGACATTTGCTTACTTTGCTTCCTCATCTCTGGCTATGAGAAGGCGCATGTGATTGGTTGCCGAGGCTGCTCTCAAGACGTCCACAGCTCTGTAAAACAAACAGACACAAAAACACATTTACAATAGTGTTACAACATCACCTCAGTCAGTCTTGTGGTTAAAACAATGCCATGGGCATTAAGACTTTACTGCACTACCTTTCACTTGTGACTCCTACTAGACTGTCCCCGTTCACCTCCAAGATCTGGTCCCCTGGCATCAGGTTTCCTGTCAGAGGTCAGAGAAAGGTCAGGTGATCTTTAGTCCTTTAGTACACAGTGGAGGTATCAGCTACAAGAAGAATGTGTTATGCAGTAGGTAGTTAACTACACAATGGTCTGAAAACATTTCTATTTTTCAAAAGGAACAGGATTCTTTCTGTGGGGCTTAGAGCTCCGCAACACCGGAGAGAAATTAATCATCATCAGATATGTCAAGACAAATGGACCAAAGCCAGATTCCTTCCAGAAAATGCCAGCATTGGAAGATATTTGACACCACAGTAGGTAAATTGAGTGATACACTTTCAGTCTGTTAAGTCAAGTCTCCAGAGCAACTTCAGCCATATCTGCAGCTCGGTTCTTCATTACAGCCATGGTATGGAATATGGCTCACAGAACCTGGACATTTTATTCACATTTTATTACTCAGCTCATAAAATGTGTTATGGGAAGATTGTTGAAAGTACAAACTGACTAGATGGTAGTGAATCTTTATTGCAACTTTAAAGGTAGATCTTTCTCTTTCTTAATATTTTTTTTTCTGGTTACTTTACACCTGTCTTTGTTTTATTCCACTATGTAAGAAGACTTCTACGCACAGCAGACATCAAAAAGGGAAGCTAATCTCTATAAACATATATCTGCATATGAATGCAGAATCTGTAGGCAAAGGACAACTCTCATTTGGTTTCCATTTGTAGTCCGAGTAGTATTGACCAATCATGTTTGAGAGGGCTTTGGTTGCATGCAGGTAAGCGGCCCGTGTGGAGAACAAAAAAGGCGGAACGCATTGGCTGAAATGCAATCTTGGAACCCATCTGCTATTCTCTGACGACAATTTAGCTTTTTATCAATCTCAGAAACCCTAGAGATTAGCTTTTTATTCACTTTTTAAAAATGTATCTGCATTCAAATCATCATCAGACGATAGCCGATGGGTTCAGAGATTGCTAATGGATGGCTAATGTTCTTTCTGAGATTGAAGGGAAGCTGCTTCCTACAAATTGTCTGCCAAGAGTACTGCTGTGATAGACAACTAAATACTCCATACACTATCAAAATGTTAACAAAATGTCTAGTCTATTGTTCTTTCAGCATGGCTCCCCAAAGTGCTCTCTGATACCTTAATATTCTCTTGTGACGACAACTGCCTCTAACTTCTTTCCAACCAAACAGAACACTGGCTGACACCACTGAATCCTCCATTCTGAAAATATAAGATGCAGACTTGATGGAATTCTTCACAATATTCAACTCTAAGACTCTAAAACTGCTGCAAAGCCAAAACCTCAAGGCTTGCAACACGATGTACCAGAACCCAGTGTGCTACTAACAGATCCTCTGCTCTAAGTTCCCTCCCTCCCACAGTCTGGCCTACAGTCACTTAAAACATCATGTCCTTAAAAACTCTCCACATTCTTCTACCTCCTGTCTCACTCCTCTTTTTTTTTGGCCATCAGTATCAGACTGTGGAGATAAGGATTAAACCTGTGTGACCGACTTCTATTCACTGCAGCTTTGCACATTACATTTTTCATTTGCATTTTTAAACATCTAGCTGGTGATCTTATCCAGTGAGACAGAATAAGTGTAAAAAAAGAATAAAATAAGATCCACTGAAGGCAGAATGTGATATGGATCAATGATGCGTCATTGATCTACTGTTTACATGCTGCAGGGCAAAGACCAAATGACTGAAGGTGCCTTCTCACACAAAATACAACACTGTGGTTCAAGTTGTTCTTTTCAACTACATGTGGTACTGTAAAATAGTCTGGTTTCTACATCTAATTAATGCCAACATCTCAGATTTTAGATAGGTCTTGTGTAGTGCTAAGTGTTGGCTGATTCCCCAGGTTGGAAAAAAACAACAACAAGCCAATCAGAGCTTTGTAGGCGGGATTAACCCCAAATTCACATCAGAAACAAAATGTCAGCGATGCGTATGCACTACCAAAGCATCCATCCATTCAGTCCACACCCACTCTGACCTCTGCTTCTGTGTTCTGTCCTCGGGACCAGCTGTCCTGTCAACAGCACAGCTCCCAGAGAGGACAGCAAGAGGACAAACTGTCATCACCAGGAGGAACATCGTACATTTACAGGACATGAGCAGTATGCAGATGGAGGAACAATAACGATTCATTTATTTTATTTAACCCGCCCACTGTAGCACTATAGTTTTTTCCCCTCTTAGGAATGTGGAAGTCATGTTCCTGTGCCAGAGGCAGAACAATGGTGACAGGCATGGCAGTGTTCGACACACCTCCAGTATACAGGTTGGTGTAAGTAAGCTTACAGAATAAAGATAACTCTTAAATCAACACATGTGCTCAACTGACATGACAGACAGTAAGCTAACACTTTGTGGGTGAGTGTTAACTACTCCTAGGAGTGTTGACTAAAAATGGCACCAATAGGATGGATACATCAGTGATTGCTTGGAGTAAACAATCCCCCCTTCCAAACAGAACACAGGTAACATGAACACAGATGATGTCTGAATATTGTAGTGATAGGACATGGTAATTCATTATCAGACAGGCCATAAAACATAGTGAAAACTCCAGATAAGTTGGAGTAAGGAGTATTAATGACTAAAATGCTCCTCAGTAATGTCACCTCATTCAGGTTATGAGAAAGTCATAAAAAGTTTAATAAGATTAATAGTGGAATATTGCAGGTTTAGGTATAGTCATTGGAAATTAAAAGAAAATCTGAACGATTCAGTTTTCAAAAAGAGTTTTCAGTCTAGAGTGCTCTGCTGTTCTAACTGCAGTAGAAATGTCACTCTAGTGAGTCAGGACCAGGTTTACACAGAAAAGACAGAACAAAGCATTTTTATCTTGTTACAGCTAGGTCAGAAAGCACTATAAGGGAAGAATCTGGGAAAATGTAAGTCAAGCGTCTGCTTAGGTTGGTGGTTGGTGTTTCCTGTGTACACTTAATAGACAACCTCAACTTTACTCTAAATGTATGTAAAGAATCTCACAAAAAACAGTTCTCTGTTTCACCCACAAATCTGTGCCTTATATCCATCATTTATGGCATAGAGAAAGTAGGCCATGACAATGTTGTGGTGTGTTTTATTAATGTTTGTACTCACATGAGATCAGCTCCAAAAATACTTGTTCTGTCACTCCAGAGGTCATTAGTCTGACAGGATGACATCCACTTTAATTCATTCAAGTCATTCTCAAGATGTTCTACTCAAAAAGACATATAGGGGGATATTTACTAAAGATTTGTAGCCCTTATTTAGGTGCTAGACAGTTGAATTGCATTTTTCCTTGTGTACTAAAGCACTGCACCCAGGTTTTGTGCAGGTTATGTGAAAGCTAAGCAGCACCGCTGAAAATTGCGTGTTTGGTTTCATGCAACATGTATTTTAAGGCATTCCTGCAAAATATGGGAGGAGGGGATAGAGATTTATACAAATAGCTGCTGCAGCTGATTTATTACTGCTGACTGACCAAAAACACAAAATAAAAGACTTATTTATTATAAAGTTACTTTACTGAAGATCTCCGCTCAGAACTATACCAGACGAAAGAGCTTTCTGTTTCACACAGCGGCCTCCTGCATATTATCTGTTACTTTTAATGTTTCACAGCAGCTCCAGTCCAGTGATATTACTGAAGCAGCCAGTTAGCCTTTTGGCTGACAGTGGCACATTTACAGTGATGTCGATCAATGTGCGATAAACAATAAATAATATTACTATTCATTTTTTAAACATTACTACTTTTTAACTGTAACTCCACCCTCAAATTCAGCTAGAAGCTAGATTTAGCTAGATTTAAAACAGTAGATGGCGTGTTGAGTCATTTTCAACCCATGAAATGCTGATTGTTATAAATTTGGTAAGAAATGTCAATATTAACACCAGCATTGATGTGTTTCATCACAGTACAGTCATATCATTTAGTTTACAGCTCAAAAAACATGTTTAAGTGTGCAGCACCTCTTTAAGTAGGACTTTATATTAGCCTACTTGTATCTCTGCAGAAATAATCTCATTAAAGAAGTTTAAAAGTTTTACCAAAACTCTTGTGTAGCCAGTGACGGTATACAGCACATCTTTTCACAGGATTAGGGCCTTTGTGCTAGAGGGTTACAATGCTTGCTCAAGGAAGAGCTTCAGGCAACTTTTGCCAGAGGATCCAGGTTTTCATTTAAACCAAGCAACAACCTGCTCACACTGCTAACTCAACAGGGACCACTAGGAGCATTGCAGTGGCAATCAAGTGCGCATCTTGCTTCTTCAAGTAGTCAGCCCTTACCACAAACCATTCAATACCTTAAGGGCGTTTTCACACCTATAGTTGGTTTGCTCTGGTCCAAATCAGTTGATGAGTTTGTAAACTTGGAGCGTTTTCCCCTTGGTTCAGTTTCTTTTCACACAGAGAAAAATCCAAGCAAATTAAAATGCGTCACTACAAACCAAGCGAGAACGTTCACTCCTCTTATTGGTCAGATGTATCTGGGGCGGGAGCAAGAAAGAAAATACAGGAAGAAGGTCCTGTGTTCTGGACTAGTGCATATTTCTGTGAGAAACATTGCTGGTTCGTTCTCCAGCTAGCTGCTACTACTGGAAACAGTTTGCATGTTCTGCCGCATCCCAGAATGCAATGCACACCTGGTTACAGGAGCTGTTTAGCTCAAACCTGCGGAGTACACCTAGTAGTTGGGTCAGATCGAGGTCGGATCACGTTCCCACCACAAATGAACCGCTCCAGAGTTCATTTGGAACCGGACCGAGACCACTTCCTCAAAAGGGTCTCGGTGCTGTGGTTTTGGTCTGCATCCAAGTGCGATTACTGTCTTCACACCTGCCCAAACAAACCGCACTAACCGGGCAAACACACCAGGGTTTGTTTTAACTGAACCAAACAGGTTAGGTGTGAAAATGCCCTAAGATCTCTGCCTGCAAAAGCTGCGTCTTGTGTTTTATACACTTTGTACACACACGAAAGCCAGTCCTCTCAGATAAATCATATTCTTATACATATGCAGATGACACAGCATTGGTGTTTTGTTTTTTTATGTTTGTTTTTTTTTTATCTGATGCTGAGTCTGTAATGCATTTTGAGAAAAATATAGACAATTTAAATATATTTAGTCTGATGCACTCAATGAATTAGCTGGAAGAGTCTCAAGCTTTAAATACCTAGGGATTTAAGGATGACTATCTTGCCTTCATCAAGGCACGATAGCCAAAACAGTTTGGTGAATAAAGCACGGAAACTATAGCGCATTATGAAGACCTCGATCATCATCATTTTAAATAGATCCATGACATCTTAAATGACCAAACTCACCCCTTTAAGATGGATTGGAGGGGGTATTTTTATTGATGGGGGATGGGTAGTTAGGGAGAGGCTAGCCATTAGGGAGAGAACATAGCAGCACACACAGCACCCTGAGCTGATGAGCTACAGCTTTTTTTGCTACCTTTTATGGATTGTCTCTATTGTTTTACTTTGTGCATTTCTTACTGAAGTTTGACTGCCTCTGTGTATTTTTGCACCTCTGACTTCTTTGGATAACAGTTACATTTGAATAGAAGTAATGAAAGAAAGCCTGGGACATCATGACCAGAAAACGTACCCTCGCAGAGTACAGTACTTACCATCACTTGAAGCAAGGCCACCAGGTAAAATCCGTTTGACGTAGACTCCAAACTCCTCTCCAGTTAGCTCCTTCACTCCACCAATCACTTTAATTCCTGTTGGGAGGGGCAGAAAAATCACTTTTTCTTTACATTTTTAAGTCTCCTTTCTGTCGTTTTGCAATCAATTATAGCAATCAATCACAGTGACTAGAGAGACTAATGATTTTCCTATCAAATCTCTCCCTGCCTCTGACCACACAGGAGGAAAAACACAATGGGCAACTTACTATCCAGGTGCCTTTTCACTAATATCACACTATAGAGTTGACCTGCCTCTGACAGCATGTACTGTATCAGTCCTTTCTTCAGATTTAGCTTACCATGGTGAGTTCAGTTAGATTTATTCAACCACTAAGTCTCCACTACATTACTAAATGTCCATATCCCTCATTCAGGTTCCACCGTAAAAAGCTGGTAAACTCCAAATGGAACAAATGCTAATTACAGTACATAAATGAATAATAATAACTTGGCACAGATGGGATTCTAAATTTTGTGATCTCACGGGAGTGAGGGGAAGGTCATTAATTGGCAGCTGCCATTTTATTGGCATATAGCCAAGAAGAGGGTCATATACAGTAAGTCATTCTTTGATTTCAAGGGGCACATGTGTGTTAATTCACTGCGGATTTATATAAATGGTATTAAGAAATTCCGCCATTTATATACTTGGTGGCTTCTTAGATGTACAGTTGTTTTTGTTTGGAATGGATGGGTATTGTTGCAAGATTTTGTGTGTGTGTTTGTGGAGTAAATGAAAGAAAGTAAACACAGTTACTATGGGGGAATATGATTAAAGCACAATATGGCCTGATCATGTACAATACATCCATCTAGTAGTACTGTGGTGCTATTTGACACTGAACTATAAATCAGAATCTACACTGTAGATATCTATGGTGTGACATACCCATCTGAACAGACAGTCCCTCAGATTCCATAACTGCACTTGAAGTGAACACAATGAAGTGGCTGAAGCCTAAGCCTAGGTTAAGTCTCTCATATTGAACCATCAGATCAGGGCTCCTTCAGCTTAAGGCTGCTGTTGGCCTGTTACCACAGAGACAAAATGCTAACACTAATTGGGTCTGCAGCAAAGTGGCGCATGTTAATTATCGCCTGTTGGAAGAATGGGGTTATAAAGTTCCCCATCTCAGTCTCCCCTCCCTTCTTACTCTTCTCTGAGGAAAACAGGCTCTTGTTCTTTTGCTCAGCCTCAAAGCACTCTCCTCGCCCCGACTATCATCTGATAAGAAAAACATCCTTCTAATGCAAAAGCAGCTGGGGCAAATCTAATAGACATGCCTCTCTCCTTCCTGTTCAGCTTTTGTTTTCCAAATCATTATTTCCTGCTCATGATGCGTCAAGGGCATGTTTGCTTCCCAAGGATTAAATGTTCCAACACTTTAAGACCTTGTAAAGATCATAAAATTCAATGTGATGAAAAAGGCAGAGTTGCTTCTAAAAATGGTTTATAATTCCCAGATGATACAAGAACATAAAAAATAACTTTATAAATTTATTAAACTACACAGGGCTTTTTCTGGACATCAGAGGACTGAAAAACTGCTTCTCTCACTCTGCAGACCAAACTGACTTTGTCTATAGGGCTGACACCTTGTGGTCGGTTGGTCGATTGGTTGGTCAATATTCTCATTAGTCGGATAATTGCTGGTGTTACTTTCCTAAGGAGGAAAGCGCTTCTTAATCCATTCTTTTTGGGGGCAGGAGGGACATATGCAGACCTGATGTATTTTAGTTTTCAGTGATAGGCTATATTGTGTTAGAAATAACAGTGATTATGAATAAAAATAATATTCAAATATATTTTACTCAACAAATGTGTTTCAGTTTTAATAATGGTATGGTTTAATAGACAATAAAACACCCAAAACACCCCCGTTTTCACAAATTTGAACTCACCCAACTAATGCTCCCTCAACATTGGTGTTTAACGCTTGATAGGCTTTGAGTGTGAACAGATCAGAATTGACATATTTCAATATGTTTGATCTAATAAATAGTGTACTGAATTCCCACAAGGTGGCAGTATTAGCCAGGTAAATGAGGGAAAATGGACAGGCATTAGGCAGGATGACTCCGCAAGGACTGAAGTCCTTTACCACTGCTCACCAAGACCCCAGGAAGAGCGCCAGGCTTTGAAGCCAATTTGACATAGTGGCCAAACTGTGTAATTACAACTTCCAGGTGACTCGTGACTTACATTGTGAAAGAGATGTCTCTAAATCAGCGGATAGTTTTTTTTGAGGTACAACAACTTCGAGATGAACCGGTTGGGAGGCAGGGCTAAAGGAAGCGCTAGTGCGTTTGCTCCGAGACCCATGAGACCTAGCGGTTTGGAGGCGGGGTTAAAAGAAAAGCTAGTGCGCTTGCTCTATGGGGAAGATCCGGGTAATTTTATACCCGGGAAGTCGAACTTTTTTGGCTTCATGCGCCACTGAGCAGCTTTCATAGGAATAAACGGGGCCCCGCCTCTGATGCTGTATCCAGTGTTCTTTATACATCCATGCTGTTCACCAAGACCACAGGAAGTGCGCTGGGCTTTGAAGACAAATTTGACATAGTGGCCAAACCGTGTAATTACAATTTCCGGGTCCATCACGTGATGCACACTGGCCCCAAGAAACTTTTTCCCATAGACTTACGTTGTGAGAGACGTCTGTAATTCAGCGGACATTTATTTTTCGAGATACATCAAATAGCCAGTACGAACACTTAAATAGCCCTTATTTAAGTGTTATAAGTGTTAGAACTTTTCATGATGTCCTAAAAGTTGTAAAATCCACTAATAGCCGAATCCAGATTTATAGAGTCACTGTCGTTCATGTGAGTGAGCCCCGAGACCGAGCGGTTGGCAGGCGGGGCTAAAAGAAACGCTAGTGCGCTTGCTCTATGGGACAATGCGGAAGCTATGCGGAAGATTCGGATAATTTTATACCCGGGAATTCTAACTTTTTTGGCTTCATGCGCCACTGAATAACTTTATTTTTTACTTTATAGGAATGAATCGGGCCCCGCCTCTGTATCCAGTTCTCTCTATACATCCATGCTGCTCACGCATAGCCTAGCTAGTTATTCCACTCGGGACTGCCAAGGAATGAACAGTGTATGCGTGAATGAGCAGCAGTAAGTTTGTTAAGTTACTATTAAACATGTTTCAGCTACTTTAGTGTTTTCTGGCCATGCTTTACTGTCTCAATAGTTATTTTCAGAAATCATATGAATATGGGCAAGTGCACACTGGTTGTTATCATTTCAGTATAAAATAATAGCTTATAGGTTAAAAATAATTTAACATGCTGCAAATAGCTTTTTATGTTGATATATATTTCATTTAGGCTATAGAGTGCACTCAGTGAACTGTGGCCAATTTAGTTCATCGGAGATAACATGCAGATTTTTTTTTTTGGGGGGTTGAAGAGTAGGTAGAATTTCAATGGAACAAGATTTTCTTTGGTTGACTACAGCCCTAGTTCACTATGAACACTGTCCCCTGTCCACATGCTAAGGCGGGACCGTTTTCAGCTTCATTAACAGAGATTAGCATGTGCTGCCCTCAGTGTAGGACCGCAGGAGAGTTTGCTACAGTGTGCACAACAGACACTCCCCCTGCTGCGGTGGGGATTTCAGACATACAGTAAGGGGGTCTTTGGGCTTTATGTATTGGAGCAGTGTGTACACGTGCACATGCTCAAGCTGGAAGACTATAAGCTGCTTTGCTTCTCACCTGTGTGCTGCTTTTAGTAGAGTGGGTGCACACACACGCACACCTTCAGTCTTTCCTTCACCCCTTCCTCATGCCTATGCCTCTTCCTATGCCTTTTACACTATATTCAGTCTTTATCTTCATACATCAGGACTTCATGTGGTTGATGCAGATGTCATTTCCCACTGTTCAACTCTGATGCAAATTGTCCTGCATACTTCTTCTTTTATTCTTCTGTGCCTTTTTTGCTCAAATACATTTGCATATTTAATGAACTAAAAACATTGTTTTCAAAGACACTTTTGGCGTGCATTTCCTCCTTTAATGCACGTTTTAATGCTCCTGAGATGACTGTGATATGTCAAATTGTGTGTAATTCTTTGTTGATGGGTGCTATGTCTTTTCTTATTGATACCTGTGACACTTAATGAGTTATTAACTTTGAAAAACAATCCCATTGACGTCCATGGCATTTATGTTTCAGCTATTGTATGCAACACAAACACCACTGATATTTCTAGAATGCTCAGTATTGCACACTAATCAACTGTACAGAGGCTCATTATGTTTGTGAGTTCATTTGAGTTTTATAATGCATTAAAGTACAGTATATGGAGGCCCAATGAGTCCCACTCGACATCTGTATACAGTCCAACTCCATACAGTATATGAAGTACATAATGCATTAATGTCTATGAAGTCAATAGTTACGAATAGTTAAAAGTCTATGAAAGCCAATTGGATCACATTGTATGTATAACTCAGCACTCTTATAAAGCCCCATTCACTCATATTGCATCTGTTACTCAGCCAATACATTAAGGTCAAAGAGTTGTCACATGACCGGACAATTGCGAGTTAAAAAATACTGTGCACTGATGACCTTAGACTTTGGCTGATGTGAGGTCGGATATATCAGATATGTCTCTCGCAAGTGCCATTCATGGTAAAAGGACTGCATTTATACATCACTTCTACCCAAAGTGCTTTACAATGTGCCTCACATTCACACCCTGATGCCAGTGAGCTGCCATGCAAGGCACTGGTCTAACCATCGGGAGCAATTTATTATAAAAAAAAATGTAATGTTGTAAAAATACTATTATGGACACTATAAATCTTACAGAAAAGAAAACTGTGATGTTGGCTATATTTCCGTAGTGCAACATGCGCAACTGTATTATGTATTATGTAGGGATTTATAAAGATATATATTATAAAAATAAAAACTCTGTTAAATCATGATCATGGGCAAAAAATGGCACATCCCTGAAATAATTCAGCTCATGTACATCAGTGGTTTTAAACATCATTCTGGATACATTTACAATGAGCTGCAGTTTAGTTTTGAGTAGATTTGTATGCCTATAAATGTACTTCCACGTATCTAAAGTACCTCTACTTGAGCAGGATATTTTAGTTTGACTGTAATTGTATTCATGCATACAGGCTGTTTGTCCTTGCGTAGGCACAAGCTTCAGCGTGGTGCTGTGGTGAAGCAAGGAGCTAAGTGAAGTAAGGATAAAAACAACAGCAGCTCCCTGCATTCTTAACCCAGCTGAGTTAAGTGGGTTAGGGCTTTGCTACATGACCTACTTCCCCTCCCAGGCACACAAGGATACCTACTCTGCAGAGAAAAGCCCTTTAAAAGTAGGATTTAAATTATTTCAGCTATTCAAAATCAGGCTCTGTCACCAGATAGTGGAGGAGGATTGAGAAGGGTGATATACATTATGTTGTTAGATTAAGCTGAGCATGTGATTTGGACTTCATATAAATAAAAGTACTGTTTTTCAAGTGATGAGTGATTTAAAAAAAATAAATAATAGACTTTTACCTATAAAGGATATGCCAGGGGCGTGGCATCACTTTTTCACGCCCCCCCCACCCCCAACAAGTGCTAACAAACTTACAAAATAACATTTGCTGCTGCAAATACATATAGCTGTCGTCTACACACTAACAGGGCCTCAGTTATGTGCATCTGGCCTTCAGAATAAATGCAGATCATTTTAAAGTACACAGTTAGGGTGTTTTCACACCTATAGTTGGTTTGCTCAAGTCTGAATCAGCTGATGAGTTTGTAAACTTGGAGCGTTTTCCCCTTGGTTCAGTTTCTTTTCACACAGAGAAAAATCCAAGTGAACTAAAATGCGTCACTACAAACCACGTGAGAACGTTCACTCCTCTTATTGGTCAGATTGGTATCTGTTCAGTTGATGTGCCACATTCAAGATGTTTTAGTTGATCATGGAGGATTAATGGATTTCCATGGCTTATGATGTGGGTTAGGTGTTTTATTTTCTGTGTGGAGTTTACATGTTGTCCCTGTATCAGTGTTGGTTTCCTCGAGTGCTCCAGTTTTCTCCCACTGTACAAATACATGCAGCGTAGGTGAATTGTGTGTGTTAGCTGTATCATAGACTGGCAAGCTGACCAGGGTGTACCCTGTCTCTCACCCGGTGAATGATGGCCCCAGCCCCTGACAACCACGAACCTTATAAGCAGTTATACACCACAAACAGTGGCGAGGACATTAGTACCTGCAGGAAACAACATTTCTACATGTTTGCTTTGAGAAATCTTTGCCAGCACAGAAGTATAGCCTTCTATCCATGGTCACTGAAGAGAAAAAAACTACTTACCCAGGCCATTCTCACAGTCTGTAAACTCCATGGAATGAACAGCTCGGTCTACTCCGTATGGACCCATTAGTGTCCTGTTAGAGAGGGAGGGATGAGGAGGGTGGAGAAGAGAGGAGAAAATAAGTACATCACAAACTTAACTTTGAGCGCTAAACCCACCTTTCACAGATTATACCCTTTAGTTGCAGAGCTACACAGTCAGACTCTGATGACTAAATGTGAAGGAGCGCTTGAACTGAATTTGACTTTGTGAAGAATACAGAGCCCTGTGTCTGTCTGAGAGAGTTTCTCCTACAGCCTCACAGGTGGGAGACTGGAGACATTTGACAGACCATGTTCATAGACCAGCCATGAAAGACAAGGAGTGCACTTTGGCCAGCGCTGCAGACATTTACACTTGAAAAATAGTGTCTTCCATACACTGATAAATACATGTGACTAGGGTTGCAAAGGGTCGGTAAATTTCTGGAAATTTCAGCAGGGCACTCTTCCATCACATGTACATTTGCCAGCATGCCATTAAATAGGAATTCATAAAATTACAACCCTCTGCATGCACTAGTGGCCATCCGGCCAAACTTTAAGCTCTTTGAGCCTTTATAACATAAATAATATTTTTATATTTATATTTATAGTTTTATTTATATAGCGCCATATCGTAACAAAAATCCAATAAAGATTCTGTCCTCTCATAAAAAACACAAGGCTTTGGACTTTTGTTCATACGGCATTAAATGTTTACATCTATTACCAGCATGGATGGACATACAAAGAGTTTTTACCAACAGCTGAGGGATCTTGCCCTTTGCCAAGTAGTTTAAGTTGCCTACACTGAATCGTGCCTTAAGACCTTTACACACCAGAGGCGTTTTTTTTCGTGCAATTAATTCGCACGTCAATATATTTTTTTCGAACTGTTGTTTTTGTCATGAGTACTTTCACACAGAAAGCGAATATTATGCGGCAAAAAAGCGACGTAATTATTTTTCGGAACAAGGTCGATTTTTCTGAGCTTTCGCACAGCGAAAAAAGGCATCAACCAAGCACGTTGTGCGGAACGGACGTCACATCACAACTCCTGACCTGTTGATTGTTTGTGTTTCTCATCACCCTGTATTATATGACGAAGGACACCGAAATTATAAAGACAATGAACTCAAGGACAACATGAGGAGCAGCACCACCGGATGCAGGATAGTTAGGAGCTGATGTAGTACTTTTGGATGTAGTAGAGTAAATATTCCCAGTCGAGTATTTCATATTTTCGTGTTGTTTTTTCGTTACGTCCCCGGTGTGTAAAGGCCTTTATTGTCAGATCCGTGATGAACAGTTAAAAAAAAAGGATCAAAGTCGATGCAGCAGAACCAGAGATATCGTCTTTTTTTATTCTATGCATTCTTCTTCGTCAAAACATGTGGCCTACATTACCCACAGTGCAACTCCACACCCGACAGTTGGGTTTCGGAGATTCAGGTGTGATGCTAGTAGTATGCTAGCCTCAAGCACAACTCCACACCCTAAGATTTTAAAATTTTCAAACTTGTAGTCTTCAGCCCCAACCGACGCTGACTCAAGTGACATCACATGAGGACATCAGACTTCACATAGCTTCCTCTGGAGACACTAAAGGCTTTATACTACTCCCCACCACCTGGAAACAGAATTGGAATAGAATTGGTGGAGCTACTAGATCATCAAAATTGACAAACAAACCTATTTTGTGATCCAGGTATGAGGATGAAAGGAGGTAGATCACAGTACAAACACAGGCAACAAAGAAAAAGGCCATAATAACCCAAGCTCAAACCAACAAAGAGGAGGACGGTGTGAAGGTAGGGCACACACACAGAGCCGACGAGTCCACTGGATTTGCAAGGTTGTTGTCTGCCCCACCTTCTACTATTCTCCACATGAAAGACTGTCGAAGACTGTCCTGAGTCTGTCCTCACGAGAAAAATGACAGCATTGGACATTGGATCAAACATTGAAAATGGCCTGTGTTTATGTTTTTCTGATAAGTGTGAATAATGACTGTTGTCTCTGAGAAGAGAAGGTGGAAGACACATGTCGTTGTTATAGTACCTTTAAAATCTGTTATAGGTAGGAGGAGGGTGAATGGTTGGGTGTATAAGTGTCATGGTTAAAAGAAACCAATTCTTATCCATGACCACGTTCTTTCCCTTAACCAAGTACTTTTAGTTGCCTAAACTTGCATTCATTCATTTTTTGGCCACTTGGGGGGAAGCACAAGTCAGAAACACAACATTGACACATTATCACAAAGTTGTTATGGTGAATGTGTTATTAGCTAATTGCCAATTTACACCTCCAGCAGACACAGAGCAACAGTAAACATTCATTTTAAGTCGTGTTTGTGTCCAGAAAAATATCTGTCTCTTTAGCTGCTAAATGCTCCACTATGTTCACCAGCTAGTCTCTAACTGTGTCTGTCTGCTGTTTGCTGCTGAGAAGGTAGTGGACAGTGGGTTTATCACAGCTTTTCCACTGACAAACAGCTGATGGATGATGATGATGGTGATGCAGGATGGAAAACCAAAACAATGAGCTAAAAGAGGCTAAAAAGCTCTGTAGAGCTGAGGGGAACTGTAGATAATTCTCTGTGGGTTTGTCACTATGACTGACACCTTTCACATTCACGTTATTTGATCTATTGTTAATTTAAAATATTAAATCAGTACAGCATTAAATATAGACAAAAGTTCTTATGAATCTTATCTGTAATCTTATTATTAGTGGGTCATTTCTAACAATTGTGGCAGGCACTGACAAACAATGTCGCCCTGCTGATAGGGGCACCAGATGGGGGAAAACACTCAGATATCCCTTTTCCACTAACATGGAACGGGTTCAGTTCCGGTTCGAACACCTAATTTTGAACCGTTTGGAGCATTTCGACCAAAAATAAATTGGTTCGGAACCTGAAAAGTTGGTTCCCAGCTGGAACCAAAAACTAGCAGGTTTTCCTTGACCTGAAGTGCGAACCGTGCTGACGTCAGTGGCCGTGTCATAATCTACAGGTTTTCTTCTCCGTCTTCTTATCATTAATAGTTGGTCCATACTTGTTTTTTGAATAAAAACAAATATTTGTAATAACAGAACAAAAGCTTGCAGGTAATCCACCATCTAGCTACTACTGTTTACATCCGTTGTGTATTGCGCAACGTTGATGACACATCCTTGATTATAATGGTTCCGCTCAAAACTGGTGGAAATGAGCGCTGGTTCGATAGATAGCACCAAGGTTCCAAGAATCCTGAAGGGAACCAGTTCAAGAACCACCATTTGGTGGAAAGGGGCAATAGGGATTGTTTTGGAAGGCGATGACAAGCGCTCTGTTTTGTTGTATAGGAGGACTTGGGGTCCTGACATCCTCTGCACAAAGAGTCTGAGCTTTAGTCTTCAGGCTGATGCTACCTAGTGCATGCAAGAGGACAAAATGACTGAAGGTTGACTGTATAAATGACCATATAAATGAACATTGATACATATTCTGATGACTGTGAATTGCAGATAATTATGTCAGAGGTGACCCTTTGTGCTTTGTTTTTTTGGATACAGGTATATAAGCTAAACCGCGGGGAATAAGCAACAGTTGAGTGAGCTGGAATAAAACAACAAAGTTAAGTCACTAAAAAGCATCTTGGTCAGTGGTCACACATTGTACTGTGGGTAATCTCTAGTAGATGAAGTTGGCAGAAATGACTGTAGTCTTACGTAACGGTGCTGCACAAGAACTGCCCACTCTGACTTTGCCCAATTTTCCTTATTCCTAATCCATCTAACATTGGCTCAAGCAGCAATTAAAGAACATCCATTTGCTCAGACTGTACACTACAAAAGATGGTGTAAAATACTGGAGATTAACAAGATAAACCAGTGCGCAGTTATACAGTATCTGTGGTTTGGAAATGGAACAATGTCTTCTCAGCAATGGAACTTACAGTTCCCTGTCTGGATGCCACCCGAATGACAAGGAGGATTATCAATATTTCAGCTGCAGAGGGTTCATCTGTACCAACCTGACACTCCCACTGCTGTCAGTGAAACAATGAGGCCAACTGTGGACACACTGAACTTCAAATGAAAACACTCTTATGAATGAAAGCACGATCAGTAGCACAATTCATAAAATCTGAAGACAGGAAGAAGTGTGCTACTGATGACCTGTAAACACACCATTTAAAGGATTCTTTAGAGAGTGATACTCTCACGCTAAGCTTCAATTCACATGTACAAGATCACAAGATTATTGTGTACAAATGAATACGTCTTAAAAAGTACCCTGTGCAATTTTCATTGTAAACAGTCACAACACAAAAAATCTTAACTCAAGGTCCTCCAAATAGCTTTTTACCGCTGCTTTCAGCCACATCTCACGGTCTTCATCAGTGAACAAAGGTATAGAACTTCATTCACTTCATAACCGGTGGCTGGGTGAGGGTGGGGGGTCTCACGACCAAAGTGTCATACTTTGGTTACGCGATCACAACTGAGCCATCTCCATGACAACAGTGCAAACCCTTCTGATGAAGACTGTGAGATGCAGATGAAAGCTCCAGATAAAAGCTGGCAAGTACACCTTGAGTGAAGTGTTCTTGTTACTGTTTGCAAAGTCAACAATGGACTTTTCATACTCGAAATTATGATTTTGTTTACATCTTTTAAATTAAATACATTGTATGTATTATGAAGGCCTACATTATTGCCTTTTATAGGTCACTAACACCACCATCAACACCACAACTACAGCCAATCAGCATAAATATACCGTATGTACATCACTCCTTTGCTGGTGACATGAAGTAGAGCATAAGATTAAAACAATCAAGTGATCCTAAATTTCCTTGTGTTCAAATATAAGATCACTTATTTTTAATTTATAAAACAGAAGGTAGCAAGATGCACTGTGCCATAGCCAGTAAGACTGGGTAAATATCTTATACTGTAGTCTAAATAAGCTAAAATATGTACTAAAAGATTTCCTTTAGCCAAATGTGAGGCTCTGTGCCCCTCATTCAGTGGTTCCAGTCCTCTCTGAGGAGATCATCCACTATATTCATTCCATTTAATCAGGATGATTTGGCACCGGAGTTGTAAGCACAAAGATGAGCCAAGATTTCCTCCTTAATTCTTTTTTAAGTTTGTGTTCTGGCTAGGCCTAAAAACCAGATTTTCCTTTTAAGTTCCAGTTACAAGTTGTAGTGGGTTATCATTATCTAATATGTGCCCACCACTTATCTTTTACATGTTAGTCAAGAATATTGTCATGGGCTCCAGATTCCAATTTAGGGAACATGGTGTAATCGACAAAACCACAACAGAAAATCTGTGACACAAAGATTATTCTTTAAATGACTGAATTAAGTTTTTTATATAATTCAAATCATGTTTCCCAGGCAGCTTGTTGGCTCAGCATTAGAATAAAGATTAGTCAATTGATCGTTTAGTCAATCAATTGGCAATTACTGGTAACTATTTTGATAATCCATAGATAGATTTTTCTGTCCCCAAAGGGGAAATTTGTTTCCACAGAGTGAATTAGATACATTTTCATACAACAACATACATATGTTTTAACATTTGATGGTTCCAGTTTCTCAAATGTGAGAATTAGTTGTTTTTACTTGTCTTATGTTATATATTTGGCTTTTGGATTGTTGGTCAGACAAAAGAAGATATTTGATGACATTACCAATTTCACAGTTTTCTAATGTTTTATAGAACAAATGATTAATGAAGAAAATAGATGACATGGTTAGTTGATAATGAAAAGAATCATTAGTTGCAGCCCTGATAATTATGAAGCCTCACCATAATTTAAAATATGATATAGATATAAAAAGATATAGACAGCTTTACACATTTCTGGTGGTACTAAGAATTTAAATAATACATTTAAAGGCACAATCAATGATCTCAAATCCATAAAACCTTGTAGGTTCACATCAGAATTGAACAATGGAACCTGCTAAAAGACGATTGACATAGCGGTTAGGGAAAAGTACCATTAGCCTATAGCTGCATTTGGATAGGAGATCATTAATCATTAGGAAGCTTGTTGTTAACCCAACTTCTGATATGGAGTCATATGGAGTTCACACGTTTTAACATTGCAACCCTTCATCTGTAAAAGTACATCGTTAGACTAACTTAAAAAAAAGAACATTATAAAAGAAATGTAGCCTACATTTTAAGCCACAGAATGACCGTTAGGCCTAATGCAAAGACAAACCTATTACAACAGCCTCTCGTTACGCGCGGCGCACGAGCGGCAGAGACGACAGATGGAGAGAGGTCTATCCTATTCTGTGGAATGGACCAAAATAACACCAGAGAAAAAAACACACTCACGAGCTTTAACAGGTTGTTCTACCTACAGATAACATATTTCGACACAAAGCACCTCCATTTTCAAACACCATTAAATGCAGCACCACATGTTTACAGGTTTACCTTATTACGGAGTAACTGTTTAGCGCGCGAGCGCCGCACGAGCCCCTCTCCAATTAAACGATATATTTGTTTCTACAGTAGGCTAACCTAACCTCTACATTTCACTTGTTCTTCTAGAAACAGAAGCCGTAAACATTACTCCAGCACCGTCACTACAACATACACTTCTCACTTCACAAAAGTAGGCATACAACACACCGCTACCCGACATCTCCCGTTCGTTTTTTTACCTGCTAATGATGACAGCTCCTTTATACATGACTGAAAAGGTTGGCATTTTGACATGGAGCCCGCTTCTCCGGTAGGACGGACTGACGGTCGGTCGGAGATTCCCCAGCCCTTCAGCCTTCAGCGGTGAGCCACATGATGGACTGTCTACAGTCACAGGCAGCAGCCTCTAATTCCAGTTAACCAGACTGTCCGTCCGCTCCCAACATCTCTACACCTTCACCCACACATTTAATCTCTTACATAACTAAAGGCGCCAAAAATTAAAAAACAAACAAACAAAAAAAAAAAAAAAAACAGGGCACAGAAAGCACCGAGGCTGGAAATTATTTTGATCTCTCACACGTTTTTCAGAGACTACCTGTCTAATTTCTCTGCCTGTTGGACTAGAGCGAATATTTATTTGTTGCTTGAAACAAGAGCTGAAGTTGCATGAGCAGGAAAGGTATCATCAGAAAAGCCTGTCCATTTTAGAAGATTATTGCTATTAATTATTGATTATTAGACTATTCATATTTTCTTTAGTTAGAGACGTATGTGGAATATTTCACCAGATTGTTAAACTATATCTAGGTGGGGTTATTGGACATTGTTACGGGATTTTTTTATTTAAACTTACATTTTTTTTAATATTTAACATGTAGACTTTATTTAAAAAAATAATAACACCCAGTCATAAAACGTATCCACTGTGCCCACGTTATGAACAAAATATTTCCTTTGCTAACAACTAACAACACTAACAAGTGTCCAGTCAAACAAAGTAGGAGGGGCTTAGATGCTTTAAACACAATGCATAAGTGCCCCGCTCTCCATTTAGAAACAGCAATTTAATCCTCAGTTGACATCCATCACTTAGCATTAGTCATTTGTCATTCAAGTCTCTGAGCATCTGTGTTTTATTGTCCAGGCTGCAACTAACAATTCTTTTTCAATCAATCCTTTGATTATCTTTGATAAATAAACTAACAAGTTATTTAATTATTATTTTTTTTAATTATAAAAATGTTACCATAGTGGTAAGTGGTGGTGATTATATTTGTTATGCAAAATCTTGCTCAGTCTTGCAATCCTCTCTTGATTTATAGTGGTTGCTTCAAGTTGCTGGAGTTATTATAATCTCATAAAAGAATTCCATGTAACTACTTAGACCAGTGGTTTTCAACATTGGGATTGGGACCCCCCAAAGGGACACAAGACAGATCTGAGGGGTTGTGAGATTATTAACAGGATACTACCAGGAAGTCCCATTGAGATCAGAAATCTCTTACAAGAGAGACCTGGCCAAGGTAAAATCCCAGCCGTAACAAAATCACAACACAGCAAAATGCACATAATTATACAACATGACATACAAAACTCCACAATAAAACAGAGAAACGGCTACTCAAACACAATGCTGTTGTGAATTTTGTAATTGATTCATAGGTTTTTAAAAAGCCAATTACAAACCAGAGATGGCATGTAAAAAAGAGAGCAGAAAGAAAAAAAACCTTGAGCAAGACACTGAACTGAGTTTTCCCCATGAGCAGTCCAGCGTCTTGCATGGCAGCTCTGTTGTCATTGGTGTATGAATGAATGGGTGAATGGGAGGCAAATTGTAAAGTGCTTTGTCTGTTAAGGTAGAAAAGCGCTATAAAAGTGCAGTCTATTTACCATTACCATAAACTAGGCAATGTAAGCAGAGGGCAAATGGCAGAGAAACACCTGTCACAGGGCCAACACACACAGGGCCTTACAAAATTGTTCAATCCAGTTTTATGTCAATATAAGGTTTGTTTCCTTCCCACAATATATTTTAGGTGGCGTTGCTCACCTGCCTTAAAGAGGTGCTTAAATGTTAAGAATTGAATCACCCTGGTGTCCCATGGAGTTTAGTGTTATCAGATGGTGTAAATCAGTGCTTGAAGTGGAAAGAATAAGTGGCAGTACTCCCCTTATTCACATGTTGGCGTGTGTATCGGCCGGTATCAGCAAATCATTAAGTATTATCTGAATTTCTACAGTGAATAAAAGATACTAGGAGATACTGCTGATGTTCACATACATTTATTTAACCAGGAGGACAACGTCTGACTCTGTTTGTGTTCTCTTTGTGTCCTTTTGGAGTCAGGCCAACATTATCGTAAGGTTAATGTAACGTTACTTAGACTAACCGCCGACAGAGAAAAGCAGGCAGGTGAGGACGGGAAGAGGTGAGCGTCACGTCGTACCCCCTGGGTAATGCAGTTTATTTAGGGCCATTATGAATCGCCCAGAGAACCTGATATGGAGAGGGCAGAAAAAAGTACCGGCAACTTGTGAGCGCGCAAGAATAAGTCACGGTACACTTCGAGCACTGGTCTAAATGCTGCTTCAGAAGCTTTTCCAAAAAGAGAAATAAACACACATTCTTATTCATCAGTCTAATACGATACAATAAGTTCTGCACACTTCATTAGTAAAATTGAGAAACATTGAAAAATAAAGAATTTCAAAGTCACTGATATTCACATAAAATATCAGCTACTGGCAACTTTAATGCAAAAGCAATATCAGCCTGAGCCTACATACAACACCTCTGGATGCATGTGTAGGTCCATGCAGACTAAACATTCATTTGGTACAAACACGAGTAACCAATATTTTTACTACTAAAAAAAAATTCCTAGAATACCACATCAGCTCAGCGTAGCCTCATAATCCCTGGCATGCAGGCACAAGATATATCTGCCAGTAAATTCAGTTTAACTGACTGTGAAACAGTTGAAAACATACCTGGCAAAACCTAGAGGCACTTTCAACCTTTGGAACATGTCTGTTTTTGTGGAAAAGCCTGGATTTCTGGGTCTTGTAGCTAACATTGCCTCTGCATATTCCCTGCCATGATGCAATGCGGCTGCCAAGCAGATACTGTATGAAGAGTGCCAATTGATGAGGAGATGATAAGCTTATGGCAAAAGGATAATACACACAAATCCATATGGCACAGAGCTGTGCTAAATATAGGCCTTTATAAGAGGGCTACTCAATTACTCCAAACAGTCAGCACAGATATATATATATATGTATACTACATTTCTCCAAACTATACACACACATTACAGCCTACTATTTCATACTTTGTACTTATTTTTACTTGCTCCTTATTTTTAGAAATACAGTGCTTTGGACTAACAGCTGTCATTATTCATGCCTTTAAAGCTGCATTCATTGACTGATTCATATATTTTTTTGGTCACTTGGGCTTTGTTCAGACTGCAGGCAAATCAGATTTGTTTCTCTAATCAGATCTTTAAGACAGACTTTCACTGTTATTAGCAAGTGATCAGATCGGATTTGTGTGTGCAGACATTACCAACCTATCTGCATGGGTTGCCGTGGTAACGACGTAGGGATCAGTAACTACTTAAGCTGGTGACGTGGCTTTCCAACGCGGAAGCATGAGAAATGGAGATCCATCATCTCGCCCTCCAAACAATCGTGCTGTTGAGTCGCGGTGCAGAACTCTCGCTGAGTTTGTCTCATGTACAGGTATACAGCTTCTGAGATGCACTTTCAACTTGACGTCGTCGTTGTGTGTCGCGTTGCAAGTGACACAAAAGACACTTTGACATGTGATTTGTGCTGCCAGAGCGTCCGGACTGAGACACATCTGTAGAAATCTGATTGGAATCGCTTTTCAAACCACCTCCAAATGTGTCTTGTGTTGCTTTCACATTACACACAGTCATTTGATCCATTTGTTACTATAAAATATTGATTAGTGCAGCTTTAAAGACAGAATAAAACAATCAGCTGGACTTTAGATGTTGAAGACGTGGAGATGATGGAGGAGGACATAACTGGGGTCAACTCTTGAGAGGGTAAGATATCCTCAGTGTGATGTTTCTTCTTATGTCTGTCACTCCAGAGGGCCAGTAAGCTATGTTGGCAAAATGGTGCCTTGTCTCAATTAAGTCCTTATCCACCAGGAGGCAATACATGCTGAGGATTTCCTCAGAGGTCATTTTTCACCACTGCAGCACCACAACCCAAAGTCCCGGAGACAGATAAAATCTGAATCCAACGTGAGAAGATGTTTTTCTTTTTTTGAAATTTGGGTGAACTGACCCTTAAAATTAATACACCAGTGAGAAACAGGGGTATATTCTTCAAAATAATGATCTCATAAAAATGTTACATTGGCTAAACAGAACTTTAAACAACGCCTAAAGAACAAACGTTCTTCTGAAACTGCTTTCTGCTCCTGCTGGTAGAAATGACAAACGCAGCACATGTTCTCAGCGTAACAAACACAATCACAACACATCAAAATGAAACATATACAAAATGACATACAAAAATCCACAATAAAGCAGAGGAGCAGCTACTCAAACACAATGTTGTTGTTGTGAATTTTGTAAGTGATTCATTTAGGTTTTTAAAAAGCCAATTACAAACCAGACACACAAAAAAAAACATCACATGGACTCACATGTGATTATTTTATTCGACAGTTATTACGTCAGGTTACAGATTTTAGAAGTACAGTTGTTTGGCTGAATCTTGGTTCAGTAGTTGACTTAGGGCCTGTGTCCACATAGCGTTTTATTCTGAGCCCTAGAATCTTTGAGGAGAGAAAGCCTTTCAGAAAAAGTTGAAAATCTCTGAACTTTTCAGAAAGGCGCTGGTGTCGTCACGGGCACTTTTTTTCAGGCAACCAGTCATATATTAGATGGGGCTCGTCACCCAGGTAACCAAGAAAATGGAGGAGAAACTTGTTCTGGCCGTGTCTGTCTGTCCTGAGCTTTATGATTTGTCAGACAGAGACAGAATGTTGCTGGTGTTGTGCTTTTATCACCCTGCACGTTGTGAGCTTGTTGTTAGCTGTGTAGTCCCCCTCTTAACGTAGCGTTAAGATATTGTTGTCATAGAAACAAAACCCACGTGCAGCGTTGTTTTTCTCACCGCACAAGCGATTCATTCCAGCGCTCCCCAGCACCCTGCCAGAAAAAAACGCTATGTGGACACAGGCCCTTAAACACCACTCCTTTATGTTCTCAAATGAAATGACAGAAACCATTATTTACAGTAACAGTAGTGCTGATGAACCTGTTCTAGCACTGTTTGCACCTACACACCAATGACTCCTCTACAGCCAGGCCAAGGTTTCTGATGTTTGCCCAGCTGTTGAGATTAGAAGAAGCTGCAGCTGTCCAGCCTCTTACCTAACCCAGCGGTCTTGTACTGACTCCAGACACAGGCTTAGGGAGCACAGATGTAAGCTTGGCTAACACTTGACTGCTATGGTAGCCAACTTGTTGTCAGTGCTGTCACCTCATTTGGTAATGCTGGCCTGTTGGACCACATGCTGTACATGACAAAAATGGCCCTATATGTACCGCAACAAGAAACCTGTGATGGAAACGTGGAAGACTTGGCTGTCTTAGGCAGAACAATTTATTGAAGCTCGATCGAGGAGAATAGAGATCAGCAGTACAAGTGAACAATGTGTATTGCCACCCAATTCTGAAGGTTACTCCCTGGCAAGGCATATTTAAACCTGTGCTAGACATAGAGATTCACTACGAGTCCAAATAAGGTTATTCCTCAGCCAGCGAAAGATGCGTGAAGATTCTATTGGGCATTGGATTCTAAACAAGAAACTATGCTTACCTAAGTTAACAAAAGGCATGTTGTATGTTCCTCCATGTCATATTTAGTGCATATCTCAGAGACAAAGAGGAGACAGTGGAGTCTGGGGCATAACACTGACTATTTCCGACAACCTTGGTCTCCTAGGAGACAGAGACAGCGTTGCCTTGCCAGGACAGCTGCACTCTGACCAGTTACTCCTTGAGACAGAGAGCTGAACTATTGACTGAATGGCTCTAAAAGAGACAGTATATGAATGTGACCTGGGGAACCCCTGTGTCCTATTACATTTAGACTAAAGAAGGAAAATTCCTTCACAAAACTTATGTGTGAACTTGGATGGACACCTGAGAATATGGAATTAAAATTTGAGAATAGTGAATGAAAATCATTCAGCATATTCAGTTTGATTCCATATCGTAGAGCATGTACCTTACCGCAGCGGCCAGGGTTCAAGTCCAGCCCTTTGCTGCATGCTGCATCTCTCTCCCCTGCCTTTCCTGTCTCTCTACTGTCCTGTCAAATAAAGCAAAATGCCAAAAAAATATATCTATATAAAAACATGATTGACTACTCAACCAAATGTCATCATCTTGGTGATGTAACACACCAACATGCCAATCCTTCTGTGAAATAATAGCACTAGGACAGAATGACTGATAAAAGACAATTGACTCCCACAGCAGCTCATTGACACACACACACACACACACACACCTCACTGTAAATCACTCTACAGCTGGAGGACTTCATGTTGTTATCTCTACCTACGTTGGATCACATGCCAAGAATCAAACATTTTCCCATAATGTTTTTTTGGTTGATGGTAAAAATAAGATGACATTTAGACTGGAAAAAAACATTTCAATCTTCTGAAATAACATTTAGAAAACAGAACATAATATAAAAAATGGACATGAAAATGGTGTCTGTGTTCGCGGACATTATTATTTATGTGTATTCACACATGCGCAGTCTGTGCATAATGGTCTAATATAAGTATAAATTAAGCTTTACCTCTAATGTGCACTACTAAAGTATACAGTATACTATGATGTACGAGTCAAGGCTATGTTTCATCTGAAGTCCCTGGTCAGATGTAACATAGTCACCATGTTTTCATAACATAATTTTTCATCTTTAGGCCTTGGGAGGATATCAAGTCATCCCAGGTCAAAAGGCTCAAAGACCAAGTGAAGTTGTGAGTCATTGGTGTTAAAGTCAAAGTTGAGTTGCAAGTCTCTTTTCATTTTGTCAAGTCAAGCCTAAAGTCATCAAATTCAGGACTCCTAGAACTCTAAAACCCAGGAGCCAGATGAATAAAACTCTAAACATGCATAAAACAACTAGAACAGAAATATGCAGACACATTCTTTTCATCACATTTACAAAGTCATGCATACACCTGGTTCTGTTTCACAAATCGCACGAGCTCGAGCCCACTCTCACAGCTAGCTACTTATTCAGGAGTTGTATTTGTAAGAAAACCAAGGAAGATTTGCAGTTGCATGTGGGGCAGTTTGTTGTTCCTTTCATCATGCTGACAGCCTTTCAGAGGGACATGACTCTCTCGCTCAGGACCTTAAGCCTTACATTCATCAGCAGCTTCTTTTCTCTGCTATCCATACTTCAATGGTTTGGTTTGTTTGTGTGTTTCTCAAATGGCAATCCAATGTTTGGGGTAAGCAGCCTAAATTCTTTCAATGAGCATTTGATTTGGGTGACTTGTGTTTACTTTGATCAGCCGCTGTATTACATAACATGTGAAATCCTGCATTTTTTAAAATCTAATACCTACAGAAGCTTAGCAGTCCTTCAAGGCATCTTTGTGAGATGCTTTGAAGGACTGAAGGCTGCTTTAGACCTGAACCAAAAACGCTGACGGTTGCAGGGTGTTGTCATTTATTCACTGACACTTCACTGTTTTTTGGTAATGTGCTTTAAGGCCAGGGTCTTAAAATATTTGTATTTTTTGAGGCAGATGTACACAATAAGTGATTATTCTTCGTCACCTTTGTTTTGTGTCACAATCCAGTACAAAGTCATTATTTAAAGCTGCATTAATTGACTTTTTTGCTCACTTGGGGGCAGTACAGCAAGACAAAAACACAACATCCATATTTATCACCTTATGTTGTTATGGCAAACGTGTTCATAAACAGTTGCCTAGTTACATATCTAGCAGACACAGCAACATTAGCTGGATATTCATGTATTGGTCCATGCAGTTGGCATGAATAAAAGGTGAAAATCTAAGGAGGGAGACAGCTGGTGGAATTATTACTGTGGTTGTATGAGTTTTTGTTTTTAAACTCCTGATGCCCCAGTTGCACCGTAAAGATACAATGATTTTTAGAGACTGATGTGCCATGAGGAAGAATCTCCCTAACAATGTAAGATCAGTGTTCCTGCAAAGGAGAGCTTGGCTCTCAGTGAAACTGAAACCCTGAATATGGTTAAAGATTGTGCCAAACCCACTGAGGATTAGCTGCCTTTTTGAGCTAATTGTTTTGATAGTGCGATATTTCAGTTTCATTGCGTATTGAATTTCAGTGGGATCATATTGTGAAGACAGGATCACAGTGTGTAGTCATTTTACAAATTCCTGTTGCCCAAATAATAATAATAATAATAATAATAATAATAAGAGTACTAAAATAATAATAAAACTAACACAATAAGTTATTGGAGGTTTTGCTTTACGTGTGTGAAGAGTTTCTCAGAACCCATCGGCTATCGTCTGCCGACGATTTAGCCTCTGGAGACAACAGGCAGTGTTTCGGGGCCTCTGGTGTAGCCAGCGGATATCTGGATAACGGATATCCGGGCCAAGACTTCCTCTTTGTATATATGGACTGCTGGGGGCAGCATCATGCCTTGAGCAGCTACTTTGTGAATCTCTTGTGCATGTATGCAATTTGAATCATGAAGATAAATAAAATACAGGTAACTAGTACATTTACTCAAAGTACTGTACTTAAGTACAATTCTGAGGTACTTGTACTTTACTTGAGTATTTCAATTTTCTATATATTAAATATTGTTGTTGCTACTCCACCACATTTATCTGACAGCTGGAGTTACTAGTTACTTTACAGATTAAGATTTTACAAACAAAACATATGATCACTCTATGAAATATGATACTGTGCTATCGATTAATCTATCCAACAGTATATAAAGTAGTTCAAATGTTCTCCATCTGCACCAGCTGTAACATTAAAAATGCTGCTAACATGTTAAAGCATCAGTAATAGACTTCCAATAATATAATATATATAAGAATATAACTCTCTGAAAGGGACCATTCTGCCCAACAAGTACTTTTACTTTTACATTTTGCTGTTAATACTTTCGTACTTTTACTCAAGTGAAATCTTTAATATAGGACTTTTACTAGTAACAGAGTATTTTTACAGAGTGGTATTGCTACTTTTACTTACTTCCACCACTGGGTAACTCAACTATGATGGACTGGCAAATTGTCTGCTATATGATTTTCATCATGTGGTGACATGCCCACAGTGGCTCTCTCTTAAAAGGAATCCATCCATTTTAGTAATATACGTTTAGATTTGTTCAGATTTATCCTCTTCTTCTTCTATTTGGTAGCCATGGCAACGACCACTGGCCTCAGAACTTTAATCACTAAATCTGCACAGTGGGTTGTTATCAAATTATGGGATTAACCAATCCACACTGACAAACTCAGTCACAGATACACACATGCTCACACACACACTTAGAACTGTTGTATGAGCATAATCGTGTGTGTGTGTGTGTGTGTGTGTGTGTGTGTGTAATAGAGAGCAATACAAAGACAAGACAAAAACTAAAGAGATGGGTGCTCCCTGCCAAGTGTTTCCAGTTCCAAGGCTGCCCTCTATAGATGAGTAAGAGAAGCTGCAGGTTCAGGGAACAGCAGACAGTCTAACAGGGATCTGGGTTCCTGGGAGAACCCCAGCAGTATAACGATAACTATGGGGTTGTCCACTAAACAAACACAGCTATGTTAACATTCAGTGTTTCTCATTAAAATGCATTGTATGTATGTTTTGCAGTAGAGGTGGGTATATTGACACAGACGGTGGCTCACAGCTCAGCAAAACGTTGCCATGCTGGCACAGTATTCACACTATTCCACAGCACAGCAAAGGAAAAAGTGCTGTATACCTTGAGGCTGTGTTGGAGGTGTTCTGCTTCACATTTCATCTAACAGCTGACTGTGGCTGTCTCTGCTTGTACTGTTCCTCCCTGTCTTTAAAAAAACATGTATGGCTTGTTTTTATTAGTACCGCTAACGCAGTTCCACTACACTGCAGTTTTCTATATGTGATTCACAATAAAAGCCTCCTGATGGTTTGCAGATGGAAAACTTAACATGAAGCAGCAACAGCAAGAAAGGTTCGGTTTGCATCAGCAGTTACTTAATACACTCTGATAAGCCGTATTAAGCTATCAGTAAACAGTAAAATAAGAGATGTGAAAGAAAAGGATCATAGATGTGAAAGTTAACTCCAAACCACAGATTCAGTTAGAAGCTACAAATGTAGTGATAGCTCAACAGCTTTCTCTCTGGTCACCAGCACAGACACAGATGACATGACTTTCATTTGAGAAGCAGGGACTGTTACAGGTTGGCTGTGGTTGGCCTTGCTACCAAGCAGGACCACAACAGCACCGAGTACAGTGTTATCATAAGCAATAAGAACAAAGCTGTAATAAATGATAGTTTTCTTTCCCAGGTGGCACGCTGGCTCTGTGGCTATAGGCTGCATGATCACGCACGGGAGAAGCAGGTATTGAAAAGGGAAGTATTCAATATGAAAAATAAAGAATATGTCATCCTAGTTTTCACTTTCTAGATCCGCACTGCACAATGTACATACAACACAGCGTTCTGCACAGCTCTACACTTAAGTATTAAATCATAAGTATTCGTACCAAACCGAGGAAGGCCTGTACCGTACAGTTCCAACACACGTATCGCTACACCTCGACAATGCAGAGCGCATGAGAGGAGAAAAAGGTGATTCTGTGAATCATTTACAGGATCTAAATGAGCAGCAGCTGGTGGCTGGAGGAGGTGAAGAAAAGACATTCACATGTCTGTCACCCTGAGGCCTACTCGGCTGGAGCAAAATTATTAATTATTAATTATTATTCATGGAAAAAATACTGTCTGCATATTGGATAATACTACAGGGTTCATCATACCCTTTGGTTCAGAGTGAAATATTTCTGTAAATGTTGGATGGACTGCCATGAAATTCGTGCTCAGGAGCTCATGAATCCTAACAGTTTAGCGATCCCCTTCATCCAGCTCCATGGACAGGTCAAATGTTTCTGTGCAACACTTCAGCTCAACCTCAGCTGTTCTTTGAGATTAATGCTAACATAGTGTGCTAACATGCTAAATAACCAGCTGTGTTTTCTTACAATAGCAGAAATATCATGAAATAATTTTTTTTTTTTTTTTTTTTTTTAAAGGTGAGAAAAGTATGCTTGCAGGTATCTGATGAGAATATAATAAGAAAAAGGTAGGGTCCGCATTCAAGGTCTTTTATTAACATGAGCAACTTGTTTCCCTCAGCATGTCATCAGGCTCATTAAGTAAGAGAGTACAGCAGGTCGTGCATTCATTATTAATGGTACCATGCACATGTGGTAAAAAGGCATGACATCAGACAATCAAAATAGTGATTAATACAAACATCATCCATCCACCTTTGTACATTTGTACAGCATCATAGAGAACTGAAGTCCGGACATTACCTCCAGGACAGCCAATGCTCCACTTCCTTATGTGATACATACAATCTCTCTCTCAAAAAAATAAAAATAAAAAATGAACTACAGCTCCCATTTCACCAGAGTGTCTGCGCACAAACTACATCATCTTAACTGTTGGTTTCTCCCTTATCCATATTGTCACAAACTGGCTCAACGTATGTGACAAAGAGGAGAGGCAAGTCAGATCAGAGTGCCAATTAATGATTTTATTAGAAATAAACAAACAGAACTATTTATAAAGGAAGGCATGCGGTGTGGAAAGTAAGAGCATCAGTAGTGAGTGGAATGTATGGGTGAGTGAAGAATGTATGTTTGTACAAGTGTTGTAAGCAGCAAAATGGAAAACCAAACCAAAACCTGGAGAGCGTGGATGCTAGGAGAGAGAGAGGGAGAGGGAGAGGGAGAGACAATGACACCAGGCAGGTAATATAGCCTTGGTGAAGACCCACACAGGTGCCACTGTCATCACCCCAACGACCCTCTGACTGCAAGCTCCTGCAGGAAGAGAGCAATCAGCTGCAGGCAGAAAGGGGAGGGGTCGTAACAATATCCACCTACCCTCTTTTTTTTATTTTAGTTTTTTAGTGCAAGCCAGGGGATTTACAGAAGGAGAATTACAAATACTCTACACATTTCTCGCCCTGAAACAACAAATAAAATAACGGTTCCAGAGGAAAAGGAATCAAGTTCCTTCCCAATTGGCCGTAATTTCTAAGCATCCATTGTTACCAAGCAGATGTATGTACAAACAGCTAAGAGGAAAGGCAATATGCAAGTTCATCACTTGTGAGATATTACACAGGTACAGTATAGAACACTGAATCTAAAAGGGATTGAGGTTCTGAATACCTCCTCTAAAGTCTGGTGTGTAAGTGAGCAAAAACAGGCGGGACCAGATTATATGGTAATGATTTGTTCATCTGGCATTGCCCCCAACAATCTGAATTAGTAGTTCTATGTCACTTCTGCAGAGGAGTAATGAAGAATCGGACAAAACTCTTCCAACTAAATTCTCTACAAATAAGGAAACTTGTAGTTTCCACACTCTCTTTAAATGTCATCATTCCAACTTTGTAGCTGTTATCTTTGCAGTCTAAAAAAGTCTACGCTTTCATATCTCTGTCCTGCTGTTGTTACAGCCATAGTGCCTTATTTGGTCTCTATAGGCTATATTTAAAACTAACTGTTAACAATTACACACACACTACGAGTTCCTATAGGAATATTATTGGATATTACAAGACTTTCTTTATGGGTTGCAGCTGAGGCTGGCTATAATAATGATGTTGACATCATAAAATAATTATTCTGGGATCTTGGAAATTAAAAATAATTCAACCTGTGGCCTCTTCGGCCTTCTGAAGGAAAGTGTGGAAGATAAAAAAAAGAGTTAAAAAAATATCAAAAGGCTTCTCCCTCCTCTGAAATATGAATTACATCATGTTAACAAGTCTCTTTTTTTGCGTTTGCATATTTCAAGGATAAAAATGCACCACCGCTGTGTGGCTATACAGCTGATTATGAGAGGTTCGCCTGGGATTATTTTACCCATGTTTTCCCTCCCTCTCTTCATTTTCCAAGTTGTGAACATGCTGGCTTTTGAAGTAGGAACTTCTAAAGTTAAGTCAGGAAGGGTGAGAACATTGTATTAACATTAACAATTTTAAATTTCATGTACTCTTGACCTATCAAGCATTAATTAAAGACCAACCCATTTCTGCACGTCTCCTACAAAAAGGATTATTCCGTATGTTATCTTGTTATTCCATCCTGCTGCAGTGGACAACAGAATCAGGATGAAAGAGACAGCAAACAGCCACATCATGGTTCATTTGTAGTTGAAAGGTTTGTGTCCTGGAAGGGATTAAGACATTTCTAAATACTTAAACTTTGAGAATAAATAAGTAGTTTTCATCATTAAATTCTTTATGTTTGGAAGAATAAAGAGTTTAATGATGAAAATGTAAAAGCAAGCTGGACAGATACAGGTTGAGAAGAGATAACATGCAGACTGTCTCTGCTCTATTTAATTTCCTGTGAGCACCTGCACATTTTTTCAAACTGCCACATAAGCGGATCAGAGGGGGGGGGGGTAAAGTAGGAGCAATGTGATAAACAGGAAAAGTACACTCTGAAGAGCTGCGGTGAGATTTAACAAAAGGTCAACACATACAGATAGACATACGAGTATTTCACATTTTTGTGACGTTTATTGTCACGTCCCCGGTGTGTAAAGGCCTTAAGCGGTCACAGTACGTACGTCAGTAAGTGAACACATAACCATTCAAAGGCACTTCAGTATGTACAACAGTGTGCAAATTCATCGCCGCGACAGGACTACACTTTTGGAAATAGACACACTCTAAACTGCAACCTAATGGGAAGAAAAAGAACAGTATGAGAACACATGAGCGTTCGTACGGCCACAACGCTCAGTGCTGATTCTGACATCTGTCGTCCATCTTTATATACAGTCTATGTTTGAAACCCAGAACCTTCTTCCTGTGAGGCGACAGTGCTAACCACTGCACCGCCATGCCACCTTTAGTCACATATAGGACCCTCTGAAATTGCAATATACAATTCAAATACAAAATACTGTATAGCTAAGCATATAGCTGTATGTATATTCAATACAAACAATATAGATACATTTGTTTTTATTAAAACATAATAAAAATATTTTATGATCATACCTTTTACAGCATGTAGTGTAAATGCATTTTGCAGTGCTGTCACACAGCAAAATCAGCAACAGCAAATCCTGCCAAATTGCTTTGTGACCACATAGTAGTAGCCATATCTGTTAGCTTGGATTCAATACCAGCACCACCCCCATGGCCGGGCCAGGGAGCTGCTCTAATGAGGAGGAGGTGCAGTTGAAGGTGCCCATGATAGTAACCAGCCAGAGAGCTGAACTTAAAAACAAATGAATGAATGAATGGAAGCTACACAACACCTGGTTGGATGTTTTGTGTGCAAAAAAGCTAAAAGTCTGCTACTTGTTAAAAACAAACCAGGGGTACACGCAGCAGAAATGATGACAATCCTCCAGATGCCAGACGTCTTGATCACGAAGAAACTACTAAAACAAAAAAAAAAAGTTTTAGAAAGGTATTTCTATTTTATCAATATGCATGAAAAACATCCAACACTCAAAGCTGTTAAAGTATAGCCTACATTTAGAGTAATCAATATATTTTACATATATAAAGTCCAATAAACGTAAACCAATCCAAATGCAAAAGTCCTTACTTCATAAATAGACAAAATAAATAGTCCTCCCAATTTTGAAAAATGACTCATTTGCTTATGGACTACACTCATGTTTACTCAGTAGAAAATGTATTAACAGCAACAATTCTTATTTTTTTCATGCCATACAGGAAGTTAAATGTTGTGGTGTTAAATATCTTCTCGGATCATTTGTGTGACCATAATGTAGCTTTGTCCGTTTTGGAAGTAGTGCACACGGCACAGTACTCAATGCTTGTCAAAGGGTATTTTGCACACTGCTTGTATGACTGTTGGATGTTGGTGCAAAATTGCACGTGTGATTACTAAGTGCTGACAACAGAATAACATTATCCCTTGATGATTTAAATCATGGAAACATTTTTTGATATCTAAGTGCTTTAGAAATGATCTCTAGGTGACATTGCCTCATCCGATTTTCCCAAAAAACACTAAACAACAAGAACTGATCATGAAATACAATTTACATCAGCAAAAGCTAACATGCTGCTTTGTATTGGATAGGATTTATTCTTGAAGAAGAGTGACACTGAAGGAGTAAAAATCTCGACATCATAGGTTTTTACAAAACATTTTACCCTGAGAGCACTATATCATTACAACATTGTTTAGGTTCAGGACTTTATTTTGAGTGTTCCTTCCAAGCTTTTAAAAAAGGGTGACTAAATACAAAAAAAGTGACTTCTAAGCTAAAACATCCTAGGGACAAAATGGACATTGAAATGCATGAGCGAGGGCTTCCTTAATTACTTAATTAGCCTTCAGTTGAATGAAAGGCATTGAGCTTGTCTCAGCTAATTACAACTGTTAAGGCACACACAAGCAGCCCACTTACATCATTGCACTTGAAATGAAGAAAGAACAGGTCAAGTGTCTGACACCTCTGACACTCCTAAATAGACACAACAGACCACTCAGCTAAGTAAGGAAACATCAATAGGTTGAGGGGGAGAGAAAGAAAATCAGCAACAAGCAAACTTCCCTGGAGGCAAATCCAGTCAGCATTCTGCTTCATGATTCACATCTTGTGTGGAGAAAAAATAAAACCTAAAGAAGTCATTCCCAGCAAATCGTTCATCACTAGAGGGAATGGGGACAAGAGTAGTCGATAAGGGGTGAATTGGAATCCCATTACTGGGCATTGATTTTACCTGACAAGGAAGAATGGAGCTGATTCTCACAGTGTCTGTTAAGAGTGTGCAAAAAAAGGCCAGATGACAAAATGTACGTCGCTCCGCAGTCATGGAAAATGGAATTTGAGACATGCACGTCTGTCTTCGTCTTCCCGCAACAACTCAGCCTCTCATGAGTGAAACTTTTCCTTAAGTGAGAATTCTGTTTCTGGTTAAACAAAAAGGATCTTACTCTTTAACCGTCTGTCTCTGTAGGGATCCTTTCCATAATGTTGTCAGACACCTAGAATAACAATGTGACCGTGTTGGCGGCCAAAACAAGCACTTTTAGTGGACGTACTTTGACGGGCACAGTTGCCCACAAGGATAACGTTGTAGCCATTGCAGTCCGTTTTGCGGCTGCCGGCTGAGGCGATCTACTGGACCAATTCCAAAACTTTTTGTACCCATTAGTCATTCACACCCCAAAATATGTATAAATGGGACCCAGGTTTAAAAATACTGGAATTTCCCTTTAATACCAGTGGGGGTAAGTGAGAACATTCCAAGTTCCAGAGACAACCTTAAGATGTCATACAAGTCTGGTGTTGTGCTCATAGGCAGCTGTTTTGTTTTTGGAACATAATTTTCCTACCTACCTACCTACCTTGCACTATCCATTAAAAATAGAATAAATATATGGATTGTTTTATCTAAGTCAACTTACATTAATAACTCTTAAATCAGCATATTTCTTTGAGATTCATGAAAATCGGCTACCACATATTCTGTGCGGACTGTAAACAACATTGGCAGGAAGCATACATCACTCAGTACTGATTGGTTAGAAAATAACCCTCTCCCCCAACCAGAAATCTGCTGACATGAACGCCATGTCAAGCTGGGCGAATGAAGTGAAACAAAACTGAAATTCACTCTGATTATCAGGCTAAGTTAAGTCACAGCAAAAACCAAGCCGTGAAGTCAAGGGGACTATTGGACTGTAGACCAGAGGCCTGTACTATGAAGCGGGATTTGCGGTTAGCGAGGTTTTCAGGGTTGCGACGGTGGTTCACTTCTTACCGGGGTAAATCACCATGGTAACTTATGCTGCACGGCAAACCTGCTCTGGAGCAGGTTATGTTCGAGATAACAGATCAACGCGTACAAAAGCACCGTCTACTGACCAATCAATTCTCTTGGTAAATGACATCACCAATAGATAAGAAGTGGAGCTCTGTACGTGGATCTTGAGAGGAACTCTTTTCATATGAGAGATAGTTTCTCGTCGGAGGGACTGACTTATCTGTGTCAGCTTCTTGCACGCAAAGTCAAAGCCATTTCATTGTGCTTTTGTATCCCGATATCATCCTACAACAGAGACTGATTGAAGCACTAAAGCTTTGTACTTATGAGATGATTGTAAACCTATTTACCACTAAATTATGTTTTTATATTTATTTTTGATTTGCTCCCATGTACGTTTGACACCGCCGCGGTTGCAGGTGAAAGAATCAGGCTAAAATTGTCATACACGCCATAAGAATACATCGAAGCAACACACTAACTTAATGGAATACTACTGACGGGGCAGTGATATTATAAGCCTGTTAATTTGCACTTCACACAGTCGTGGTTTTTTTGCCAGCTGTCTTTCCTGCATTCAGCAGCTGCAGCTGTGTTGCTTTTAGCCGGATGATTCTTCATATTTCTCTAATATTACAGTTTGCTCTTTGTTGGTAAAGTATGCCGCTCTGCAGCCAGTACACCCGTCACGTTTGTGATTTGTCATATGCTGCAAACACCGCCCCTTTTATGTGAATGCGCTCATGGCTAGATTGGGAAACCCTGGGTTGATTTATCAAGTTGATAACCAGCGTCGTGTGACCGCTTAGCGGGATTGCGATTGTTAGGCTCAGTGAAGCCAGATAACGAAAAGAGATCCTGGGGATGTTGAACTTGCTTTGTAGTACAGACCTCCGTACTGAAGTATACATCTAGGGAAGAATGAAAGAAAAGATTAAAGCATTGAAGAGTCCCAAGGTTAGAATCCATCATTGGGGGAAAAAAAGAAGGAGGTTTGAAAACAAAAAGACTCTTCCTGGAGCCAATCGTCCAGCCACACTCAGTCACTAGGCAGGAAGGTGATCAAGAACCCATTGGCTTGTCTATGCACCTTACACATCATACATTCCAACGTTGATGCAATAAATACCACAAAGCTTCAGTCATTCACACAAGTTTAATATTATTTTCAATTAAGGGATGTGATGTGACCATTCACACACCATCAATACTGCTCACTTTCTCTGTTACCAGTAATTACTTTATGATTGGTACATAAGCATCAACATAAGAGTGTCACATGTCCTATCATTTTGCTTGCCCACAGCTTTAGTGTAGTGTATATATTCATAGTGCCAGTGTGGAACTTATGGACCATTCAAATTGCTATAAACTAATTTACTGTCACTGTAGCGTCAACTGCCTAATCCCACTGCAACCTTTCTGGCAATCCGCTGTCAAGAATGTTAAAGTCAACATATGAAAAACAGAGTGTCAGAGATGGGAGAACCAGCATTCCATCCAGCAGACAGTTACGGAAAATGCAAATGAGACAATAGGGACAAAATAAGGCAGAAGACAAAATTGTATCTAATTGGTAAACGGCTGCATTTATATAGCACTTTTATCCAACACACTTTACAATCTGCCTCTCATTCATGTATACACACACTCACACACACACAGATGGCAGCGAGCTACTGTCCAAAGTGCTATAGGCTGACCATCGGGAGGAATTTGGGGTTCAGTGTCTTGCCCAAGGACACTTCGACATGTGGACAGGAGGAGCCGGGCATCAAACCACTAACCCTGTGATGAGTGGACAATTGGCTTGTGCCGATTGGCGATCGGATTGCATATTGGCGATTGAAGGGATGATCGTGGACTTTTCAGACTTGTTGTAGCTGGATATAATTTGTAGCATCTTAAAATATGATCTTATTTGAGTACATTTTGTGTCATACTGACACAAACTTTTCCTCAAACAAACTGATGAGGTGATCTTGTCTTTCCTCCACGTACAACTCTGCCATTTCGACCAGCTGACAGTTTGTAACTGACTTGACCAGCTGACTTCGCTATGAGCCGATAGGCTGTTGAAACAGGTGACGTGCCTTACATTCTAAAACCAGCCACCAGTGACTTGACAAGCTGAGTCTCAGGCGACACCATCAGCCGGCTTGAGTCGAGCTGAGACAGGTCAGTTCACACCGCTGCAACCTTTCCCTGCAACGTTCTAAAACGGTTTCGTCGTGAATCTTTGGTCTGAACTGGCTTGCATTTCACTTACGTGCTGTGACGTAACTCCCCTGAATGTCCCAGAGTGGCCCCGGCCAAAGCCCAGACTTGAACCCCACTGAGAATCTGGAGAGATCTGAAGATAATAGTTCACCAATGATCCTAATCCAGTCTGACAGAGGACAGGAGGATCTGAATTGGAGAGACTGCGTGTTTCCAGGTGTGCACAGCTGGTAGAGGTACAACCACAAAGACTGGAAACTGTAGGAGCTACTTTTTGCCTTAGGATGTTTTGTGAATACAACCCCTGGTCTCTCTCTCATAAAACAAAAACAAAAAAATTATAATTTATGCATGTCGGGTTAGGGTAGTTTTGTTCACAGGTTTTTTTGTGTCAAGTCCAAAATTTTAGACCAATGTAGACTTCTGCTCTGAGATACTTTTCACGAAGTTACTCTGTTCTGAAGTATTCAGTTACAACCCTTCGGTAGATAAGAAAACACAGTTTTCTCATCTACTGCTTCAGTGAAGTTTCTCAGAATCCCAGAATGCCTCTTGAGAATTTGTCTGTTCACGTGGAGACACAAAATTAAAAGCAGCAGTGATATAAGTAAAGAAAATAAATGAGGACATTTTGTACTGTCCGTGACTGCCAAGCTGTATTCTACACTTAATCTATGCAATAGTGACCTTGAATTAACAGGAAAGGCACAAAGGACATATGTACATCATAACAGTGTGTCCCAGATAAGGAGGTGAAAGATGCTAAGGCCAGGTGACGTAATGAGAGCATGCTGTTTTCCTCTGTCACAGCAGAACTAAAGTGATGTTTGTTGTCACCAGAGGCCTGAATTCCACAGGACAGGAGTCTAGTAAATAACCTGTCAGAGTGCATCCAGTCTCACCTGCCACCACTCTCACAGCCTGGGGTCAGTTTCACAATAAAAATCAATTCAAGGACACCAAGCCAAATAAGCAATGTGCTATCTGTGAGGAAAGATCCACCCTAAGGGCCCTTCAACTCTATTTCCATGAATAACTGCCAGAAAATAGATGACATAACATAATGTTACAGTATATTCAGCCCAGTCACTATGGAGTTTGATAGCATACATTGTTTCAGAAAACACCTATGGGAGATTAAATATTATAATAGCACATTATCTAATATAATAGTCCTTGACTTGAGGTGATCTGCTGGACCAATTCAGAAACTTTAACAATCAGTCATTTAGACTGCAAAATTTGTGAAAAATAGAGCCCAGGTTTAAAAATACCAGAGTTACCCTTCAACTTTTAACTGAGGTCTGCTGGAACAAACACTATTTGCTAATACGTGTCAACTAGCTAATGTTAGGTTCACTGTGAAAATCAGCTTGTAGAGACTTAAAGCGAAAAGTTGAAATCATGAGCAATGAAACACACACACTTGCACAATTCAATACACTCTGGGGTTTTGCTGCTACAGCCTTACTTGATATGGAATGACCAGTAGCTTATGGTGGCTAATGTTAGCTATGTGAAGAAACTTTAGATATACTGTATATATTGTTGTATAACTGCCATTACTGATTAAGTTCATGACTTTATGACTCTTTTGTACTTGTGCTACTGTTCTTCTACATTTTAGCATTTACCATTATCCTGTAAATGTCACTTGTTACATACACAAAAGGTTGCATAGGCTCACTTTAAAGATTTATGTAATCCACCATAGTGAACATCATGCCCACTTTGATCGTTACAGTTGTAGCGATCAGCTGTCAGAATAACATCACCACCCACCTGTCAAAAGTTCATTCCCATTTCACAGAGTTAACACCCCCCAATCTTCTAATAATCCAATCACAATCCCTCAAAAAAACGCGCAGTGTGAAACCAACCTTCAGGAAATCTATTAGGGGATCTCAGCGCGGCCCATGGAGGAAGTCTATGGCAAGCCATAGGGGTCGAATGTCGTCAGGTCGGCACAAGTCCCTGGTACATAAAACGGCGTAAAATACGGCGTCCTGACGGTTTTCACGCCGCTTTTTACGCCGATACATTTTAAAACGCTGCTTTTTACGCCCGTAAAAACCATACAAAACGCCGCTTTTTACGGCGCTCTAGTGAGGTACATTAAACGCCGCTTTTTACGCGCGTTAAAACCTGTCCAAGACGCGCGTTATTTATGCCGTTTTCTTGTATGGTAATGAGCCCTTCCTCCTGTTTTACATAGCCAGTAAATCCAGAGTTTTTGTAACCAATCGTGCTTTGGTCTGGCTTTACTCTTCAATGATTGGTTACAAAAACTCTGGATTTACTGGCTATGTAAAACAGGAGGAAGGGCTCATTACCAACTCTGCAAAACCTGACAACCTGACTACCGACTGACTAACCGACGGTACAGTGAGTACTCGGTATAGCATTGTAAATAATTACCTGAACTGTGAACAGACGCTGTATTTCTTTTGACATTTCCTGATTTAATTTGTTTTGTATCTGCGGTAAAACCCGGAGCAGAGTTTTGAGTTGTTTCTTTTTTGGATTTGTGGTGTACTGGATTGGGACTGAACTGTGGGATTGTGGGAAAAAACCCGAAACGGATCGAGTGGATTGACCTGAGACTGTGGAAAGAGACATTCACACGCACTCACACACACACACACACACACACACACTAATATTGCCACTTGTTTGATTCAATACACCTCTTGCAAAACTGAATTGAGCTGTGGTCTATTTGCTTGCAGTGCTGGGTTGTTGCCTGAGTATATTTCATTGCTGGTTGCCCTTTTGCTTTATTGTTTTGTATGGTTTGACAGATTTTCTTGCTTTCTATGTTATAATTATTATTTGTCAGAAGTGACTCTGACTGGCTACACAGTATAGTTGTGTAATAAAGCACTGTAGACTTTTGCACTACTTAACTCTGATGACAAGAGTGGGCGAAATGGCTGAAATCCTGTATCAAGAAAGATACTTTTAGAGCTTTTTGCAATATCAATATAGCTGGAGATCGAACCATGAAGCCTACAATAATAGACTGCCCGCTCTACTTTCTGAGCAACAGCCACTCTGTAGTTAACTAAAGAAAACATTGATGTTTCAGATTGATGTAAATGGTTACACAACAGGGTCCATTAAAAGACTTCATCACAAAATATCTGAGATGTATTGTAACATAGCACTGTTTAGGCCCTCTGCTCCACAGAGCTCCTGAATTTCCTGGATTGTCTTAACCCCAGCTGCCCCACATTGACCTGAATACTCTCCCTCTGGTACTCCTTGTCAGTTTATCACGCGAGTCATCATTGTGATTTTTCCAGCAGGGTTTACCTGACTTTTCAGCTCCGTTTCTAATAACCAGTCTGTGACCTGTCTCTAACCTTTGTCTCCAGATTCCTGCCACAGTTCTACCTTCTTATAGCCTGGTAACCAGACGAATCTGGGAGCTCATGTTTTATTTGCTCTGGCAGATGGGTCTGGTCCCCCTCCCATTCATACAGACATATTTCCAGCCGACCTGGCCCGCATCGGGCCTATCACAACCGTTTATCTGATATGGGGCAGATGTGATACGATGACTGTAGAGGAGCGCCATTGAGGTATTATCGCACAACCAAGATGGCTGCCGCTGATGTGGAACGTTCTGAATCCGCTATCGTGTCAGTGTTAAATAAACTCAGCGGTATATTTTCTCTAAAAGAACAAACAATGGCACTTAAAGCTTTTATTGATAAGAAAGATGTGTTTGCTGTACTTCCTACAGGGAATAGGGATTCGCTCAGTGCTACGTCACACATGTCATTGCTCTGATTGGTCGTAGGTCTATCCAATTGCATCCAGAGGCATTTTGGTCTGCGCCTGTTGATAACGCCCCTTGGAAATCGAAAATTAACTGAGAGGTTCCAGACTAATTCGCATTTGCGAATTGGTTTGGCGATGACAGGCTAACCTTATTATTCACCACCTCCTCCTTTCCCAGGGGCCTAGCTTCAGCCAGGGGTCTGATGGGATCATCGGCTCCCATCAGTCCTCCCTTGCTCCCAGCTATTCTACCAATCCCCATCCCCTCTATCTATCCCCCTGTCAATTATCAATAAAGCTAGCCTAAAAATGAGCTGGGTCTGTTCCAGAAAACCTTTTTAATCTGAGACAGGGTGAGCTAAATTTCAGGTTTTACTGACTGCCAAACAAAATCCTCCCACAACACACATGTAACTTTAAACAAGTCACCTGAAAAATAGGAAGCAGGAAACTCCTTCCATCATATCAGAGGTGAGCGACACTGACAGCCTGATATTTGAAATTGAACAAAAGGCCAATACTGGCCTGATGCTTCTGTCCAGCCCGAGCATCGAGTGCCACAAGCAAAATATGAAATTGAAGTGGAAGAGACAGAGATAGAAAAAGAAAAGAATGGTGTTTGCACTCAGCAGTGCACCATCTGTCTCACTGCCTTAACATCCTGTTTGATCTGTGCTGGCAGCAGCAGTGTGTGATTCATGCTCCATGTATCTCTGTTTTTCAAACTCAGAATACAACTTAAGAACCATAAATGAGGACAATTAGATTAAAGCATCCACATGGAACAGGGATGATAATCTGCTTGTCCATAAGAATTGCAGCCTTTGGCATTATACTATTGATAGAGTTCAACATAGTACCAGAAAGTTGTCTCAACTAATAATGCTTGTAATCAATTATTTCTTCATGAGCTCTTTGTCACACCAGAGGAAATAAACAAACACATCAGGTAAAGTGCAGCATGACCTGCTGTCAGCCACAGGAATTTGATGTATGCATGTAGTGCTGATGATGCAGGATGACATCACCAAAACTGTCCAATGAATGAGTTCCCTGTCAGTTCATATGACTCCATGTTTACTCCTCTTGGTTCATTTCTAATAAGTCAGTGTGAACACAAAATGAAGCAGAGCTAAAAGGCAACACGGACCAAACGACTGGTGTGAAAGCAAATTTGGTGATTTTTTTTGCTAATGATTAATGCCATCCTAAAATAAGACCACTATCATCAGACCACACACCAGAAATTATTTTTCACTTTGCAGGGGGGACCCCCCCGGCAGATCACAGACCACACATAGAGAACCCTTGCTGTAATGATCATTTAAGAAAGCTCCAAATCTTCAATACTGAACAGTCCTTTTAACAGACACAGCGCTCTTTTCTTTAACATTTGCCTTTTTCGTTGTTTTTAACAAATCAGAGACTTTACTCTGAGTCATTATGGTTTCATATACTGTATAACCACTACTGCATCCAAACAACTCTACATGAACTATTCAACTATGGCTTTCATTTTGAGTGACAGATATGTGACTACAGGGCAGGCTGTGTATTCTTTACACATTGTGTCAATAAAAATTCAGAAATAAGCCAAGATGACCATGAATAATTTCCATTCTACCCCGTCACTTCCTTCTTTACCCACCTTCTGCAAAACCCTGACTTACCTTGGTCACATTTACATATGTTAAATGGAGTTTTAACACTAAGAATATATCATTTTAAGTATTATCAAGTAATCAAGTAATGCACAGTAACTTACAGTGTATAAAGATTATGTTTAAGGTCAATCGTAAATAAAGTCATTTCAAAAAGTGCTGCTTTTTGTTACAATTTTCAGTATGAATCTATGAGTTTACTATTACATTAGTAAGAACAAACCACAGGCTTATATCTAGTCAATGGTACAAACTTAAACCAGTTTCTGGTATTCCTGCAAAACACACACAAAGAGTGTGAAATCACACAAAATTTACACTTTAACGTACAAGTCACAAATGCGTGTTCCGCATATGGCTCATTGTGCTGTTCTCTGAATGTCGCTCAACTTTACCAGTGAAATACATCAATTTCATGTCTAAGTGCAGGTTTACATTTATTCCGACACTCCTCGCAGCCGTTTTTCAAGCAACCCAGACAAACTGACCTCTTTGCTGGCAGCGATTTAAAGGAGCAGTTTCTCAGCAGATAAATAAGCATCCCTCTACACCACTGCTGCTGACTCTCCCTGTGTCACACGTACCTGGTCTTAATGGTGGGGTTCATCCTGAGAGGAAACAGTCCCAGGTCTACGTCTTGGCTGTCAGGATTAAACTCTAAGGCTCCTGAGACATAAATCAGAAAGTAGTCCCAGAGCTCGGGTAATTTCTGGGAAGAGAGAATCATGAGGGAAACTTTAGGGGTTGTTCTGTTTGTGGGAGAGACGGCTGCCAAAAGAAAAGACGGGTGTCATCCAGAGAAGGGGGCGCCCAGCAGTGTTATATCACCTCCCTTCAGCTTGCCTTTTTTAAGCGCTCCTGGCTGACCCAGCCCCAACAGTCCACTCAGCACCTACATTTAGCTGACTGACTCCTCCCCTCGGGACAGAACACAAGAACAAAATGAACTCGCCCTCTCCAAACTGCCCTACTTTCCCATGGGATCATTCACATTTCATCTTTATTTATCTATTTTTATTTGGAAAACTCTTTCATTGTTTTCCTATGTGAGAGGTGATCAACCTAGCTGTTGCTTTATAGATGCTAAATGTATTTTCTATTTGCCCCTGACCATTGTGTCATGTCATGAAATGTAAGCATTTCAATGTTGTGACAAAAAGGATAATAATAATAAATCATTAAATTATTGTCATTGCACCATGTTGCTTAATTTTGTCAATGTCATTTTAAATTGCCTACTCTTTAAATACTTTAATATGAGGTGTTGTGAGTGTTAATTATGAACCTGATTATCTGCAAGGTTTTACATTGAGTTGTTATTGAAACAGGTACAAAGGACAGGTGCTACAATCACTGCTACAGTAGCAGTAAATTGCCATTTTGCCTTTAATTTTGAAATGTTTGAAGCTGTTTATCTTGTGTTGTTATTTTGTAGTCATAATTAAAAAGAAATTCCAAATTAGGCAAAGAAATAAAACCACAACACCACATTTTTAAATGTGTGTGCAAAGTGTCAAAAAGCCAGAGTCAGAATCACCTCAACTGAACCGTTATGTCACCCCCATGAACACCAACAGACACACACACACACACACACACACACACACACAAACACCGCACATTCCTGGTGAAAAGGAATTGTGTTTTAAATTTTGACACTTTTCAAAAAGAAAAAAGCTAGGCTACACACATATTTAGGCAACACTGAGGATACTGTATATCATAAATCACAATGGTCTGGCCAATTACGCCATACACCCTGACGAAAAAAAACGACACTTTCATTTTAAATAACACCAACTTTGTGATTACACCACCAGTTGTACCGCAATGTATTTACCTAAATTGGTTGTGGGAAGAGCAAGTGAGACGAATTGGATTAAAAGCCGCGTCTCTGTATTGGTTATGTGTGCCGAATCTATCAGGGGAACCATTTTCATCAGGAAGGTCTAAGGAAATCCAGATTCGTAAGTTTTGCATTGCATGCTCTATTTCCACGAGCCGACTTTGAACCCAAACTTGCTCACTTTTCACGTACCAGTAAATGAGCGACAGTCCGTCGAAACGCTCAAGCTCTCTCCCCCGCTGTTTCAGCAGAGACATATTATCCAAATGTGGTCCAGGTGTTCAGCCCCCACGCTGCTGCTGTGAAGTTTCAGAGTAGAAACAAAGTGCCTCCGTCCCCGAAACGCATCACTCTGCCCGCTGTCCAACTGGCCTCGCGCTGTGAGGCTAGCCGCGTGCCTTCGCTGACTGCGTGGATGTGTCAGCATTCATTCCCCTTCAAATCAATGAGACGGGCACTGCTCGCCGGTAACGGGAAGCTCTGTCGGCCGGATTCTAATCTGACCGACACGTGGACTTTTTCCTGCCGACTGACCTCAACCCATCTGTTTGACAAAATATCAATGTCTCTTCAGCCGCACCACAGTTCTGACAGTTCCTACTGTCCGTACAGCAGGTGGTGTGTATTTGACTCCTGAGGATTAGTGCTGCAGCATTCAAGGTCCAATTAAGAAAAACGGTAGGCTACGTATGCGATGCAAGGGCAGAAGTCTACCTGCTTGGAAGGATTCACGGCAGCCAGTCACCTTATTTAACCTCATGACGCCGCTGAGTGAAATTGTATGAACTCAGTTGTTTGGTTTACAGTATCAGATGGTTTGTGATACTGTAGTTAATTAGATAGATTAAATGCTGTTTTTTTAAAAGATATGTACCACTAAAGCACAATACCAATTAAAACAATAAGCACCTTAAAGCAGGACTTCATTATTTCTTAAAGATTCCACCCCAGACATGTTTTAGGACATATAAAAAATACTCTGCTTGAAATAATAATTTATGTCTGATATGTTTTTTCTACAAAAACAATTTAATTACCTAGTTAAAATATCTTAAAATTACACTTACTCCTTTATTGAAAAACCATAATCTATGGAATATGGAAATGTTTCATCAGGGGCATTTCGTATTACATCACCATGTAGTATTTCCCCGCTGTGTGGGAGCCAGGCACGTGCACACATAGACCCCAGGTGGTGCTTAAGCACCTGCTCTTTTGGCCTCTGACTAGATAAGTGCCTTGTTTCAAGACATTTTATTTTTATTTCTTTTTCAAATTTTATATTTTAGTTTTTAAATTAAATTTTAAACCATTTCTTAAGACCCCATGAGCCCCTGCCCCTCCCTCTTAGACTTGCCTTGTCACAGTCACCACATGTGGAAGAAGTTTGCCTTCAGGGCTTTCTGGCAGTGAAGGCTTACGTCACCCTATCTAAAACAAATAAATATGAGTTAATAGTCTGTGCAATCATATTTGGATATCAGAAACGTTAGCCGACCTGTCACTCGTCACAAGGAAATATGCAAATATATGATTTGTCCACTGTTTACATGCTCATACTGATTAGCAAACACTTTAAGAAATAGCCTAGTAAATTATGGATTCTTCTACTCCTGTAACACTAAATGTACTGGTAGTTGTAGGCAAGCTAACTTTTCAGTACAGTAGTCCAGGGCCTTTACAAGCTCAGATGTAAAGGTTGAACTGTTCATCTAATTTTACTGAAATTTTATTATAGGCCCACAATGTATTATTTATTATTACACAGTGTTTTGGTGATTCTAAACTTTAGGTGAATATTAGTATTTTGTCAGCATTATAGTTGAACTAACCATATATAAATTATGTCTACATTACAACACTTGCAATTATGTATTTACCTTAAATATTATTAAAACATTGCCAAATGACAAATAGCCTGTTAATATTTGTTTGCAGAAAAAGTGGTTATGTGGTAGGGTACTTAAAGTTGGGCCACAGTTACAGTCTGGTGAGGCGTACTGTTGCAATGCATCGACTCTGTCACCAAGCAGTCCCAAATAAACATCATATTGTACTGTTGGTCTATTTTTGGGAGATTAACCCTTAATTATCATGCTGATAGATAGATGTCACAGCAGCAGTACACAAACAAACCACACGGTACAAAGAATAGTGCAAAAAACAAATGTCAAACACAAGTACTAACATGAAAAGTAAAAAGTATGCACTTTTAAGCACATGCATGCATACAGGTGTGCAAAGTGAATATACTTCATTTATAAGTTAAAAGATGTATTGCACTGTGCCAGGCATTACAGAAAATGTCATTGTAAGTCCAGTAAGACAGTAAGACCTCAGCAGCCTCCCAGTCCACTGAGGGCCTGTAGCATTTCTTGAGTGGAGTGGAGGCTCGACTGCTAACCCAATTTCTGTATGTTATCCAGATAAAGATACTGGATGTGATGTTTTCACTTACAGCAGCTTCTTCCTGTTCTCTAACCAAGCTGGCACCCTGGAGGCTGCCCGCTGGGCGTCCTCTGAGGACACCGTCAGGTATCCAGCTGATCCCCGCTGTGGACCGTTTACCATCCCACTGTCTTTGGAAAGAGCATCAGATTTAGGAGCATTAGGAGTCAGAGCTGCAGCTCAGAAACAGTTGTTACTCACACGTCATCAGACCTTTAAAGTGAGGAAGTGCTCATGGTGAGAAGACCAAGATCCTCCACTGTTTATTTTACATTCACAGCTGCCAGACAGGGTCGCAGCTGAGGACACTCAAGTCGTGTTCTCAGAATTGTTTTCTAGGAATATGGGGGTTTAGCAACCTGGAGGACGTACACATTATTTACCCACATCACTGTCCTGTGGAAACCATGTATCTCCAAATCTCAACTTTTCATGAGCTAAGAAAAATACCTTTGCTTTCATCTTTGTTATAATGCTTTTTTTTTTAGCTAACCCAATGTGTTTTAAATGGTTTATTTAGCTTAAGAAGTAGAATTTTTGCAGCCCATTAACAAACTCTTCTTCCTTCAGTTTTTCTTAAAGATTCAAAATCACCAAATTTGAGTTGAAGGGTTTTTCTTGGACAGCAACAGTGCTGATGCCAGTATCTTTTTACACTCAATATATTTAAATCATACTTTTTGGTGAACAAAACAGACAAATAAAGGATTCAGCATTTCAGTCAGTCCTGGCAGTGCAGACAAGGCTCTGAAAGAGCATTATAACAAATGTAATGGAACAGTTTACTGCATAAATATCCTAATGTCTAGATATCTATATCCGAATAAACAGACTTTTTTCATGAGAGCAGTATTTCAAAAATCCTGGCTACATCCCTGTCCGGTCAACATTCACTTTGACCCAGTACAAGTTAACTTGAAAATGGAGGCATTGATTTTCATGAAAGTCAGACAATAGGACAAACTTAACTTACTATATTTTAGTTCCATTAGGCTACTATCAAGCCTATAAAAACATCAGAATCATCAGTGTGTTGTTTGTTCATCCAACATTTTTTTGTGGGAGTTTTAAACACTGCAGACTCTAGTGCAGTGACTCCCAAAGTGGGTGCGGCAGCATATATTGTTCATTTTTTGTGTGTTTATAATAACGTTTCACCACATTAAACATTTTCAAAGTAATTCAATTTACATTAACTACGTTTTATGTTACGTTTTCAAACATATCAAAAAAGAAGAAAAAAGCAATAAATATCAGAATCAGCGTATTAAAAACTCTATATGTAGTTATGCCGCATCTAAGGACATGGCAACTCACGGTTGCCGGTTGTTAAAGCTGCGTTTCCACCCAAAGTACCTGGAACTTTTAGTCTCAGGAACTACTTTTCAAGTAACTAAAAGGTTCCTTCAGCCCGTTGTTGTCTGCATTTCTACCACGGAAAAGGCCTGCAAAGATTAGGCAAATTATTCCACTGACGTATGAAAAAGCGATGCCTGTTTTTACACGTCATTTCTGTGCGCCATATAAAGCGACAGACAGGCATCATTAGTTGTGCGACACTGCAACAACAGTAAGCATGGAGGAGCTGGACTTGGTCGTCGGTCCATCTGTTGGATGTTTTCTTTTGTAACTCCAGTGTGTCAAAAAACAGACTGGTTAGTGGGTGCAGATTTTTAAAAATGGTGGCTGAAATAAAATGCTGCGAGTACTTGACTAATCAGAAATGTTCAGCGCTGCAAGCCCCACCCCCAAAATTCCTGTACTTTTTGAAAGTACTACCGCAGGGACTTTTCAGGGGGTAAAATAATGACCCTGGAACTTAATTTAGACCCTGGTCCCTCCGAAGGTTCCTAGTCCCTGGGGAAAGTTCCTGTGGTGGAAACGTGGCTAAAGTAACACAGCCCTCTCCCTGGCTCGCTGATGTTTCAGGAGCTCGGCATTCCGAAAAAAGATTTGCAGGTAAATCTCAGCCCTCAGCACAGTCTGACAGGACAGGAGCTGAGCCCATCAACAAATCTAAAATCAGACTGAACACTTCGCTAACGGCTTAACGGACAGTGTTGGCTGCATGTGGAAGACGAACATCTTATCCACTGTGGTTTTGCACGTTTCCAACAACGACGTGGGTCTCTCATCCCTGGTGTAGACCTACATGAAAAAAAAGACAAGAAAGTGCCTGTCAGAGCAGTCAGACCTGCAGGTTGCGCTCTCTGCACAGCCTCACACGTCCCATTAAAATGCCTGCAACCTTTTTTTGTTTTGTTTTTGTTTGTTTGTCCCTGTATACCTTAAATATGAGGTCATTTTATTTAAGAAGAAAATGAAAGAAATACATTTGACACATTAGCCTATTTTATTGTATTCATTGTTTATTTCAAGTTAATTATTTGTCTGTAAATCTGCAAAGCACCTGTTGGCTTTTCTTCTGAGTGACTGATTAAAACTGATAAGCATCTGTGTACATACAGTATGCATGTTATACTGGGGGTTGGGTGGCTCAGGATGCCATGACAAAAGATGTCCTGAAGGGGTGCTGTGGTCTATAGCTGTAGTGGACACAGACTTAAGACATTTGGTCTTGTTATACTTGAAGGACAGAGAATACAAACATGTAACCACATAGTTTACTTTTATATGCAGTTCATAGGACTATTAAAGTTGAACTTTGTGCTCTCACAACAATGCTCTTGTTTGTTTGACCCACAGTAATTACAAGGTCTCAATAATAATATGTGAATTACTGACTCATTGACATACTGTATGCCCAGTAAACCTTGGGTTGGAAGCTTGTCTGGTGCTATCCATCATCATAGCCTGACTAGACAGAGTTAGTAAAACATCATCAGGGTGTCTGCACTCCAATCCTCCGTTTATCTTAATCCCACAGTGGAGCTCTAAGGTTAATGAGCCTCGGGCCGAGCATCAGCGCTCTGACTGTCTGACTTGTAGTGGCTGCAGATAGGATTGGGGACAGGGAGCTGGGATCTTACATCTGCTATTACAGGAACTCAAGACCAGCTAATCCAGTCATGTCCAAGATGTCACTCCCTCAAACCTCACGTCCTCAGCAACTGACTATAACTATCAACCCTAAAACTATAGCAGCCATTGCCGTACACACAGCCTCACCTACAACATGTATTACAGGTAATCGTTGCCTTTTGGTCACTCATCACCTATGACCTCAAACTGCATCTTATCTCACTTGATGCTGCTGATGTTTTTACAACTTATGTGTGAGCTCAAGTTTATTGAGCTCTAAAACTAAATAAGGCAGCGTACCTTTACCTTATTCTTATGGAGACACATTTCCACCAGGAAAAGAAAATAATGATTAAATGTATGGAATGAAAAAAATAAAATGAAGTCAAAATTATTACCATTTTTTTACTTAGAAAGTAAAATTTTTACTTAAAGAGGCTATACTTTATATTTTTATTAAGTAGTCAGATATTGCATAATTTTGTCTTAGCATGAGAATTTATATTGTTCATTCCTAACTTTTCATCTGTTTTTTTTTTGTTATTATGGTTAAAGCTGGGGTAGGCAAAATCTGTGCAACCTATGCAAAACCTTCCAGGATTAGAGGCTAGTACAACACACACAAAGCTGCATCAGTTGAGTGTTTGGCTTCTTGGGAGCAGCAGGACAGGCTGAAAACTCAACATGTAACATTTTCTACTTTTATAAAGTTGTTATGGCAAACATCAGGTGATAATCCTTTGTGACACATTGTCACATTGCACATTTGATCCATTGTTGATGTAAAAATATTGATTAGTGTAGCTTTAAGGTTTTGGTCATGGCATGACAATTAATTTTCAAACATTTTTTCAAATACAATCTTCACCTTTTATCAACTTGTAAACGAGGCTTTCAAGGTTTACCTGGGTACTTCTTGACCAAAATAACTGGTCGTGTACAAAAGCTTTTCTATGGCATCTTTTGTCTCTTCTGTGTATGAATTCTGACTGAATACATAGCAATATTTAAATAAAAATGACTCCAGAAATATATAGATTTCCTCAAAATGAATTTCCAGTTATTTACTACTATAGTAGCATATAAAGTGCATTTTATAAAATATTACATATTTAAAATAAATTGATGCCAAAATAAATACAATTTTGTGTATCTGTATCAGTATCACACCCTGCTGTAGGGGCAACATTTTCAGACTCTGACAGCAGCTGTGTATGAAACTGATAGGGCTTTAAGACAGCAAAGAAGCCTGTTAATTACACCTGTCAAACACCTGTCTATATTTCTGGCTTTTTAAAAACTACTCACTGATTTGGCTGAACTGAAGAACTGACCCCAACCTTACTTTATACTTGAGTTATCTATCTGGCGTTAGGCCGTGTCAGAGGTCACTATTTTCCCTCAGGTGGTCATCCAGAGAAAAGGACAATTCAGAAGTACATCTCATTTCCGTCCAGCCTATCCACTGTACAATAACAGCAGTCTTGCAGGTTGTAAGATGGGTCTGATCAAATCTTGGTAACAATCGGTGTCCACCTGTCCAGTTTCGAAGCGTGTCGGATTGTGTGATGAATGTCTGGTGAATTGTAGTGCTGTGATGGAATTAGAAAATTTGAAAAAAGTATGCAAGCAGAGACACGTCATCAGCTGGTATCATCCATCTGCTTATTATTAAAATGCAGCACAAAACAAACACACCAAGGTGGTATCCAGAGGTAGACATTTACTCAAGTACTGTACATAAGTACAATTTTGAGGTACTTGTACTTTTAATTGAGTAACTTAAACTTCACTGCATCTCAGAGGGAAATATTTTCCTTTTTATTTATTTCACAGATGTAGTTATTAGTTACTTTTCAGATTAAGAGACACATGATAAAATCATATAATACAATGGATTATTAAAGACAAAACCAATTGTTTCTATCCTTTTTAGCTTGTGACCCCTTATAAAAAAACTGGTGTCTGCTTGGGGCTAAGAGACATTTCTCTTCTAAACATCTCCGATGTTCGAGGCTCAAAGAGGTAGAATTGTAATATGTAATATTTCACAAAAAAGCAGAGATAATAGAAAAGTGTGAGATAATTGTGTAGCAGCACCTACATTTCTGACACAGTTCTGACATCAGAATTGTGATGCAGGCTGTCTTTGGTCTTCAAAGCTCAAAATGAGCCGTCAGTGGATGTTTCCATACTGAGATCTAGGTCCACCATCGACCACAAATATTACCACGTTTCCTTTACAATTGTCAGCTTTCATCCGGGACAAACAAATCAAAAAGCGTAACAATGTGATTTAGTCTGTTTTCTTACATTCTTCAGTAATCCCCATCCCATGCTCTCTGATACTTTGATACCAATAAACAGTGCACATTTTTTCTATTGTCATAGTTGTCTTACTTCAAAAATCCTGGTACACATTTAGCTAAATGTGCAGTAAACTCACTGCACTGTGAGAGGTTATTCAGGGCAGTGTGCGAACTATACCATGGCTTTCGGGGGAGCTCACTTTTTAGGGGGGGTGGGGGACTGAGTTTGTGCTGACAGTAGTCCCAGCAGGTGTAGCATCAGTGTCGGTTGTCATCAAGCTAACATTTGCGGTAGAAGCCTCTGGCTCTGGTTGGCTTCGACCTTTTGGTAAATCCAAAAATTTGCGAGTAAGCTTGCCTGTTTTCTTTTTGACATGGGCTATAAGTTTGTTTTTATTGTGCCACCATGCTTCCATGGTGATGGAGAGAGTAGCATGCATGTCGGTATCTTTATTAAAGTGAATTAGTGATGAATCACCTTCATGAATCATACATCAATAATAGCCTAATTTTACATGATCCATGGTGATGAACATACAGAAAAATAGAAATACATGGCAAAAAGAGCATATTGTCAATATTTTAGAAACCCCCAAAAATTTCACAAATCCAGGCTCCCCCTGGCTCCCCTGTAGTTAACCCCCTGATTCAGGCGTGGAGGAATTCAGATGATATTACTGATGTGCTGAATTTAGATTTGTGATACAAACCGGTTCCTCCCAGTGAAGTTGACAAGGGATTACATTAGTAGTCTCCTGGAGGTCATACATTATGGCTCAGCTGCAAAACTCTAAATAGGCTTGAACTGAACTGGCATGGTACTGAGTCTTCATGTCATCAGCACAGGCAGAATGGCAGCTGGACATGTAACGCCCTCTTCTGGACAAACATTTCAAATGCAACTCCTACAGCACTCCTTTTCACTTCTTACTCTGATCAGGATAGACGGCTCTTATCGTCTTTCTCCTTCCCTTCTCCTGCTCTACTCCTCACTTTTAACCCCAGGCATAACCTACAGAGCACTAACCTATAGTGCATTCTCTAGGTGCCACTGCAGTGCAGTCAAGTTTGATGAAGAGTTGATCAGGCTACAGTGTTTCTCTCCTGTGGTTTGGTGCTGGGAGGGAAGGAGAGAGGCTAACAGAGAGCGTGTCCTCCCCCCTCTGTTTCACACTGAGGGACTGTCAGACGCAGGAAATCAAATTAACACTCAAAAAAAAGTCTAGATCTGGCCAAGCAGGTTCACACAAACAGGTAGAGGTATGAGCGTGTGCACACACACACACACACACACACACACACACACACACACACACACAACATGCCATACCAGTTGGAGGTGTGGTTCTTTCAGCTCAGACGCTGTCAGGTTTCAGGTGTTCAGAGACGGGGAGAGGAAGTGTAGGAATGTGATGTGGCTCCTCTCACTTTATACAGCACACAGTCATCTGACCTTGAGTGGAAGGTGGCTGGTTTGATCCCTGAGATCAAAAGGGGAAACATGGAGAAGTGAATAAGTGACTTTGACCTTGAGTAAGGCACTAAACACTCAAATGCTCCAGAGTCAGTAGTAAGCAAGAGTTTGTTGTACCAAAATGGAGCAAATACGCTAGTCATCAAATCATTCAAATGTTAACAACCTGAGAGCAATACAATGAAGTCAGACATGGCAAGAAACACAAGCAGTCAATAAGTCAGGTTGTAGATAAAACAACAGTTTATCCAGATTATCAAAACCATTTTTTAGGTTAAACTGAAAGTGGAAACAATCAAAATATAAGTAATAATCCTTCATTGAACAGAAAAACTGTATGCGCACAACTTCGGTGGGTGCGGTGGGTCAAGGTTGAAGCAGGAAGTGGGTCTGTAAACTGAATGTTGAATACAGACAGTTTGGAGAATAACTTTACTGTTCACCTTTGTTTTCTCTTAAAGAGTTGAGCTAACCTGGGGGTTTTGTTTAAAGCTACACTCATTGATTTTTTGCCCACAAGCTGAAAACACAACATCTGACATGTATTATCAGCTTATATAGTTGTTATGCTAATTTATTAGAGAGTTGCTTATTTACACACCCAGCAGACACAGAGCCGCATTAATATTCGAGTCGTGTTTGTGTCACCTGATGAATGTAAGTTCAGAAGTCACTCTCTTTTTGCTCTGTTTTTGGTCTCCACCAACTCCTGAGAAAAATATCTCTTTAGCTGTTAAATATTCCACATGTTTACCAGTTAGTCTCTAACTTTGTCCGTTGTTTAGTACTGGGTAGGTAGTGTACAGTGGGTTTTTAGCGCTCTTTCACTGAAAATAGCAGCCTGCGGCTGCTGGGGGCTAGGCTGATCAGAGTGGCAATTGCAGGCCAGAAACCAAAACAATGAGCTAAAATAGGCTAAAATGCTCTATAGAGCTGAGGAGAGTTGGTGATAATTCTCTGTGGGTTTGTCACTACGAGCAACACCTTTCACATTACACATAGGCATTTGATCCATTGTTAATATAAAAATATTGATCAGTGCAGCTTTAAAACCAGTCAGGTTTTCTGACTGTTGTTTTTCTTCACCACATCTTCTGTTCCCAGATCTGAGCAATTAACTTGCATATTTCCCAAATTTGATGAAGTGTTCCTTTAAATGGGTTAGGGATAGATTTATGATTAGGTTAAGGCTGAATGTAAGACAATGCAATGTCTTCACAAGTATAGTGATAAAGCATGTGTGTGTGGTGTTGGTTTGGCCCCGGACTGTAACCAGGGATGGCTCTGCAAGGCTTACAGTCAGGACAGACAGAGCAGCAGTTTCCTGTCAAAGGGGCTTTGCCAGGGTTTTGGGGGCTTTAGCTTCTGCTGGTCCCAGGGATTCCTCACACACACACACACACACACACACACACACAAATCATGCATGTTCCCATATCCTGTAAATACAGAGATTGTTTTGCATACTCCTTGCGTCTGGATATGTTGGGACTTCTTCTGTGACAATGCAGTGTCTGAACACTCAATACTCAATCATTTCCAACTTACTTACCCTACTATGTCTGTAGTCACGTTTCCATCCAAATGTAGCGCAAATTTGAACTGAATTTACAGAAAATTGAAAATGCAAATGAATGCAAGTTTCCATCAATTACATGAATAGGAGTTTTTAATCAGTGCACCAACTTTTCCATCTCAGCCTAGCATAAAAACTTTTTCTTTCCCAAGCCTATTGATTATTACTGAAAAGGCTCACAAATATATAGTTTCATTTTTAAAAAAAGGCTCAGTAATTTTCTTAAACAGCTGGCCACTGTAGATGTGCATTTGTTGGGGACTATTTTCAGCGGCGGAGTCCAAATAAACTACAGTGTGTGTGTTCATGGAAATGAAGGAACATGTCACCCAGTGGCTCATTGATGTGTTTTTAATAGTTTTTTATGGCACAGAGGAAGATGATCTATCAGGCTGTGATACACACAGTACTTGTTAGTAGATACATTCAGTGTTGGTTTGCATGTTTTCATGTAATTTGTTGACGATAAGAAAAATATAGAACATCATCAGACTTATCCAGCCATTTCAGCACCTGCAGAATAATGACATTGTTTATTGTGTTACTATGTCGCATCACAGAGCAATAAATGTGTCCTCACCTGAGCACAGATAATTAGGGTAATCACAGAGTGTTTAATGAGTGGGTCACACACTTGACGCAGGGTTGAGCCACCTGGTTGCCAACAGACTATTTTAGTAATGCTAAGCAGCAAAGGGTTTGGCATCATTTTGATGTGTGTGTCAGTGTGAGTAAGTGTCTTTCTGTATGAATGCCTGGATAGATCTGATGCGTATACCACGGTGCCAACATGTTTGTTTTAAACCTGAAGAGTGGGACACTCCTGTCATTGAGAGGCTGTTGCTGCACACACCCTGCTACAATAACGGTGAAACCACTCTGCTGCAAATAGCTCAGAGGAACTGCTCCTTTAAAGGCTTACTTTAAATTTCAAACATTCTCTCACTCTGAGGTATGTGGAAGTGAAGACAGTGTCCAGGTTTTGAGATCTGCCTCTCATTTGCAGTTCAAAGCATTAAAAATTACATTAAAAAAACCTCAACAGCAATGTGTCTCGGTCATTCTGGATAACCCACACACATCACTTAATTTCTTCGGGAATTTCACGTCTCTGTGGACCATGACAACCCTGTCCCCTACAAATTACACTTATACACTACAAAATGGTTTCAGTGTAACATGTTTTGGCAGAAATGTAATTGTTGCGTGGATTATGTTAACAATGATATCTTCCAGTCCAGACAGTCAGGAGGTTTAGGCTACAAAAACACTTTGGTTAAGGTTAGGGCAAGATTGTGGTTTGGTTAAATACACCTGTCCGGTCCTATCTGGTGTCGCTGTAGATTTTTTGAGTATTTAACAAAGATGACAATGTTTTGCTAACCTTAACCAAGTGATTTGAGTAGCCTAAACATAACGTTGCTTCTGTTGCCACAAGCGTATGTTGTAGGAAAGCAAATAAAGAACATTGTCTGTGGATGTTTTGCAGAAACATTAAGTGTGAACATTTTGCGACTTTGCAGATACGTTCATTAAAATGTTTCTTTTATTAAAATGATGGTGAAATCTGGGTGGCATTACATTTACAAATTGTCTGAGACAGAGCTGACCATGAATACCCACAGCAAATGTCATTCTATCATTAAACAGTAAATGAATAACAGAGAGAGATATTTTACCATGTAAAAAAAAGTGTATTAAATTTGTTATAACGCTGATGTGATGAGTGATGGGAGTATAAATGAAATTTGTGGGAGAAAACAAGAACGCACTTTACTACTATCTGCTACCAATTATCAAATTGCCCAAAGTGCAACATGTTTTTATTCTGCTGCTTTCTCAGTTTAGTCTGTCACACAGAGTAAACTCTGTGTTGGCCACACCTGAGCTGCCAGGTGAGTCTGGAATGACATCCACACCCTGTGCAGTTTTGTCTGCTTCCTCACACATGTGGTATTGACCCAGCAAACCTGCTGCTTTGACATAGTATGTCACTTGGTAGTCTCAATGGGACTCATCTCTTCAACCCTGCCAGATCACAATATGTTGTGCAGACGAGTGTACAAGACAACACAACTTTTTAACTCAAGTCAAGATCTCACAGTTTTCAATGACACCAGCCATGTCAATGTTTTATTTTCTAGCCTGTGTGGGTTTCAAATATTTTTCTCTAACTTTAAAGCTACACGAGATGGTAGATTAAGGGAAAGCCAGAGTTCAAAAATGTTGCAGAGCAATATAACTAGAAGACACACTGCAGGATTTTACTTCAAAACAACACTCGTAGTCACCTCAAGGACTCCACTACAATATGGCACCACCCTGAGCAACAATGCATCTAAAGCTGTGTGTGTCATACTTGTCATACCAGCAGTGAACCCACCTCCTCCAGATAACGAAACTCTGGTGACAGCCAGACACACCTTAAAGTTACCAAGGTCGCACCTCCCCGGGGAATGTGGACTACGGGCCTAACAAAGGCGTGAATGCACTCCTCTTTTCTTCACGTTATACCTGCACATATTCATCCGCATAGTATCGCTGCAACATAAACACCTGTCCACATTTTCAGAGTGTCACTCACCTGGCTGGGTTGCTATGGACACACAGCTTTTCTTTCCATGTTGGTTCACAGACAGGTATGTATGTGAGATGCCAGATGGTCTAAGTGAAAATAATGTCAATGGATTAACACATACTGTGCACAAAAACTGGATAGGGGACAGGCTATGTCAGGTAGCAGTGCAGCAGGCTCAGATTCAGGGGGAACAATGCGTTTTTTGTTCAGTATGTGGACGTGATCCAGCTTTTAACCCTGTCAGAGATCACTGAAGGGCAGCAGAGTCTGCACATTTTGTCCACACAGCATCCAGGACTGCATGCCAGTCAACCCTTACACCCTTAAAGTCAGAGCTCAGTTCTTGGCCTGTAGTCAAGCTCGTACGAGGCTGATGTCAGTCCTTATTGCAGGATGTCAAAGAGCTACCAAAGTGTGGTCCGCCTTCTCCCTTAATACCCGAGCCCATACTCGTAAAAAAGTTGCCTTTCTTGGGGGGAAATTCAGCATGTAAGGCAATGGCTGCAGTAATGTAGTCACTGGACACATGAGTCAGTTGCTCTGGACAGTGACACAAAGAATGCCCAAAGAACTGCAGATACAGGCAGCGAAAATACGCAACTAATTTAACAATGCTGCAAGTATGGACACAAACAGATAAACCAACAATATCCTAATGGTTGTGTTATAATAATAGATTAGTAGGATTCAGGGTTATCATATTTAGGAAAGCAGCTGCTACTTACTGTTACCTCTAGATATTTTACCTCTACAGTGCTACTACTGCTACTGCTACTTCTATAGTGCTTCTTTTCAGTTCTTGAAAACAAAAATTGTTCTTCAGTGCCACATTGATTTTAGTACATGCACTCAAGGTGTGAAACATTACGCTTTATTTCACTGATCTGTGCTCTCTTTTCTATAGTTGTATATGTTCAGTATTAGATTGGATAATTGTATAGTCCATCCATCCACCCATCCTCTATCCGCTTATCCTTAGAGGGTCACGGGGTGCTGGAGCCGATTCCAGCTGCCATTGGGCGAGAGGGAAGGTACACCCATAGACTCATAGGCCGACACATAGAGACAGACAACCATTCACGCTCACAGTCACACCTACAGGCAATTAAGGGGTGTCAATTAACCTAACCTGCATGTCTTTGGATTGTGGGAGGAAGCTGGAGTACCCGGAGAGAACCCACACTGGCGACAGAGCTAATCACTGCACCACTATTGTATACAAACCACAATTATATAGTTTTGTTCATTAAAGACCAGACCCAGAGGGAGACCTTCACTACATCTGCCAGCCTGCCTAGGAGGAGGAGCTGGACAGACTGGGGTGGCAGGAGAAAGTTAGGGTGGAAGACAATGTGTGGACTGCTCTGGTTGCCCTATTGCTAATCAGAATAACCACATGAGGATGAATATGGGTGAAGAAGTTGTGTTGTTGTTGCCTCCCTCCTCACAGAGGTCACAGCAGGTCAGTGGTTAACAGCCGAGCAGCGCCTCAGAGCTGTTAGTGATCCAGGAAACATAAGCAGCTGAAAACCTGCTGACATGGGAGTGTTATCTCAAGTATATCACTCAGGCCTCACTGCTCTTTCCTGCCCTGTAGCAACAAATAAACGGAGGCGAGTTGAACGTCCTAAAGTATTGTACTTCATCAGCTTCTTCATGAGCCCAGGCAGTGTATCAGCCTCTCCTGATGGCTGATTCATGCCTGTGCTCACGATCAGAATGCTGTCGTACCAGTTCAACAGTCCAGCCAGCGATTCCAGTCATGGTACAGTACCTGGGTTAGCCTCCCGGCCTACACCCTGCTGGAATGCTTTACCTGTCATCGCAAAGACAGACCACCTCTGCTACATTAGCATTACCTGAAGAACTACAGGGCAACTTTAAAGACAAACCCCATAATTGAACTCCACTTAACACACTCTCAATCTCAGAACCAATCTCTGGCAACGGCCAAATTTTCGGGGTTTCCAGTGTAGCCAGCGGATATCCAGATAACGGATAACGGATATCCGGGCAAAGACTCCCTCTTCTGTGCACCGGTCATTGTTTACAGTCCGATTAGCAATCTCTGAACCCATCGGCTATAGTCTGATGACGATTTGAATGCAGATACATTTTAAAAAAGCAAGGATTCCGAGATTGATAAAAAGCTAAATTGTGTAATTACTCTCACTGCCAAGGAGGAGACAAAAGTTCCGCACTCCAGCTTTAATACTGACCAAAGCATATAATAGTGTTTACACTTGTGAAATGTTTTTGTCCTGATCCTGCAGAAGCCAGTGTGCCGAAATGTTGATCTTCAGAACTTGAAGTAAAAAAGATTTGAGTTTTCACAGTCCATCCATGGTAAAGATCCTGAGTTGCACAGTACATTACATTCTAAGAAATGTCAGATTAAGTATAATCATGTACAAACAATGGATTCATTATGACTGATTTTTGGTGTGATTTCATGTATGATTTTTTAAATGTTTATTTCTCATCTTGATATGTATATGTATATGTCACCTTCCTTCCTACCATCTCTCACATCAATCATCTACACTGTGTTATTGCTGCCTATCTTGGCCTGGAGATGAGTGAAAAAGAGATATCATATTATGTAATCATAATGATGCTTTCTTTATATAAAAGCTAAATTAAAGATAAATAATTCCTCATGTTGTATTTATCTTGTAAAGCACTGATCTGATGGCACTTTATAAAGTAGGTTAATTGCAGATGTTATGTGTTTTTCATGCTAATGTTCCTATCAGGGTCCAAGGGTTAAACCCCTTTATCATAAATGTAAGGGCAGACTGAGGACAATGAGCAACATTTACACGTGAGTTCACCTCTGGTGCATTATGGATCAAATTCAGAGTTGCCTCTACCATGTACATTCCACCTCAATCTTAATATTAAAAAGGTTAAACGGCGTTTTAAGGGAATTAGTGGATTCTGTTCCCTTGTTAAAACATGTTAATTAATGACCAGTATGGCTCCTTTCTGCCTAATATCTGATTTATTGGTTTAATACTGGTGTAAAACATCCAAATAAAGTGGACAAAGAAATCAATCCACCACTCAGAGCGACGACAAATGTAGTTTAGGGTTGCTTTTTGAGCTGTAGGTATGTTTGCAGGGAGGGTTTGTCATGATGTTAATGTTTAAGCAGAGAACGGACTGTAACCTTCACTGATCCATCACATCCATTGACTCTCACCATCGTATCAGTAGAGAAATGCAGTGGGGATGAGGTTAGTGGGGGGGCTGTCACCCCTGCACAGTATCACTGTTTGCTTCTGATGACATGACAAGATAAGTACTGCTTGGTCAGATTTAGGCCTTAACACAACAAAAATCCTGTTAATTCATCTCTGTTTGAGTCTGTTTTTGCTACGATCGATCTCTACTGTTTCTTGCTGTTGGTGTCAAATCTGATATCCTTAGAGTGTCTTTGGGAATGACATCTATCTCCAAGTAACTGCAATACACCCTCATTACCAAATTACAGCCATTTCATGGATGAGACCATGCATTTTTACCTGTAATTCACTTAGCAGATGTTATTGTCCTTCAGCTGGATAAGAGCAAAAACACCCGGACCATCACTGAGAAATGTATTCTACAAAGTTGTCTTTCCCCTGCCTGCCTTTCCTGTCATCTCATTCTGTTCTCATGCATATTAAAACTCACATCCATTCGGCCATTTTGTTGCATAGAGCTTCAGGCTTGGGTGGGGTTGGGTTTTTTTTTTTTTTTATGTAATTTAAGTAGAATTTCATCTGTATGTCATGTGTTGCAAGTAGATATCTGATGCCCAGTGGGAAAAGAGAGAGAAACAGGGGGTCATGAATGCATTGCATTACCCTGGCTAACTAACAGTCACTAATGTTAAGAAATAAAGCAAAAAATATAGCTTCAGGTGTTATGTCAGGACAGAGACACCATTTCCACCTGGCATTAACATGTGATCTGTATCTGAATATCTCATCTGGATCAGGAAAAATGCATAGTAATGCAGCTGTAAATGTACGCAGAACATATCACAATCACAACCACATTCTTTAAAGAAAATCCTTCCAACAAGTTGAAAGGTCATCTAACTCCACCTCTTCCTTGTATGTCAAGCTGCCCGTCGAAAGGCTACAGATGAGCTCATCCTCTGCAAAGGAATAAGAAGTAGAGCCCATACAGCAGCGTTACGTACAAGAGTAGGGTCACGTGATCGACAGGGGAAGCCAAGCTAGCACTAGATGCTAGCAAGCTTCTCTGCTGGCTCTAATTACCTTCTTAGCGGGGATTCGGCGCAGGGGGCTGCGTTGGTGGGGCTGTGTTGATTAAGGTACTGGTGAGCCAATGAAAAACAATCCAGGAAGTCAAGTTGGAGTAATCGATAAATGTGTTTAAAGGCTTATCAGATGCCAAAACACAGCACAACAGTTTGTAATACTCAGAGACAGGAGTTTCAAACAATTTTATCTTTCGTCATGATGATTGCGAGGTAAACAGTTGAAATACAGCATTCACGTTACAAAGTAATCCACCAGGAATGTGCACTTGCATGAATTTGATTGACCAACGCAGTGCCTTGCTGGATGAATTCACTTTGCGTTGCAGCAAAAGACGACCCTGCGTTTTTTGCTGGAGCCCCTGCTGCCGACGGACTGGCTCCATTCAAATAAATGAGAGGGCTGCGTTTTTCACACAGGGCTACTGTCAATCTGAGTGGGCCTTACAGTAGAAATAAAATTAGCCTAGTTAGGCTACCAAAACGTAGCCTACGGATGCCTTTGGCTGTCTCACATGACCCTCACCTTGCACGCACATGGGAGAAGTGCGCCTTCAAGGCTTTCTGCCAGAAAGTGTAGCGAGGAGGTCGAGGTGGACGACTGGAACACTGGACTTACACCTGGGAAACTACTGTTTGTGTCTGTGTGAAACTTAACTTATTATTTTAACCCAAACCATGATCTTTTCCTAAACCTAACCAAGTAGTTTTGGTGCCTAAACCTAACCAAACCAAACTGCGACTGTTTCACAACGTTAACCACGTGTTAGAAAGGCTTTCTGGCAAACTTCTCCCATGTGCACCTTGCACCTTGTAGCGACCCCTCAAGACCATTCCACATCACTTCCTTTGACTTGAGATGCACTACGTTTGTTAAAAAGTCTCCACATACCTAACTTGCATACTGAGATCTGACCAGAATACAAGAATACTTATTGATAGCAGGTGTAAATGCAAAGAACTGTGATCAGATGACCTTATCAAGATTATGTATCAAAAAATTGATCACAGGTTAGTACCAGGTGGAGAGGGAGTCCTGGTTTTTGATTTTACAGCTCACTATCATCATATCTGTAACTGCAATGAGTCTGGTGGCCGCAGTGTTTGCCACTTGGTTTGAACTTCTTTAAACTCTAGCTTCTCTGTAGTCAAAGGTCAAACTGTCATGAACTCTGGAGTCACTGACATACTATAATGAGAACAAATGAAGGCAAGAGTGGGGAGGGCTGTTTAATATAGCTGTTGACAGCACGCAACAAACATAGTGACACAAACAGTCAGACGCATAAACTCACCTTCACACTTTGAATAAGATTTCCCTGTGAGGATGGACCACATGAAGAATCATTTGAATAGGTTAAATCAGTTCATTTCCAACAAGCATCCTTCTTTAACACTTAGATTCCCGCAAGAAAGTTGTTGCTGTTTGCATACAACAAGCCATGGTAGGGAAGAGGTGTCATGGGAAAAGATAGAACTCAACACTATACTGTTGATTTCCTAAACTATATGTAGGAACATGGAAACACACACACGCTTTGTTTGGGATCACACCCGTGCCTGGTTGTTCCGGCTCTTCCTTTCAGCTGATAACAGTCTTTCCTTCCATGGTTGAGAGGTCATGGCTGTCAGCCCAGATGTTGAATGACACTGCTTCCTTCCACCAGAGGGATGGAAAGAATGACTCTGTGTTGAAGAACACTCTAGACAGTCCTTAGAAAGCTTAAAATTGGGGAAGGACTCAAATTCCTTGTGTTCGCACAGGCCAGGTCTACATTCAAGTGCTTTTAATTCTTATGAATTGCTAAAGGCCATGTTCAAACTGCAGGGACTGCAGATGAAAATTAGCCTGTATGACTAAATCTGGCACATTTACATGATGGACTTATGTGCCCATGTCAATTAATGTGCATGTACATGCTGTCAATAGCCCTCCAGCAAAATAACACAAGGGGCTGCACAAGTGTGGAAGAGAAGTTCAAAGTTTTATCAGGCATGAAGACACTGCACAGAGGTCTATAGTCTTTTGAAGCAGGATTTTGTAATTTGTTGGAAAAGCTGCTCCAGAGACGTTACGAGCCCTCTGCAGAGCCAGACCGGTGGTCCCATTAAAATGAATGAAGAGGCAGCTGGTTTGTTTTTGATACCTTGGTATTGTTGGTCTGAACATGGTGTAAATGTAAAGCTTTTTTCTGAATCACAAACAAGTGTATATGTTTGCTAAAAGGTGAAACACCTTTGCCATAAACTACACTCAGACGTTCTTTCACAGAACTCAAAGCCAATACACAATCATGTACGTAACCTGCACAAATGGGACAAAAATAGACTAGAAGCCTAAAAAGATGCTAGGGTACAAGAGATCCACCGGCCATGGTGCGAGGAGATGAGCCTGAGCCTTTCATTTACTATGGAGGGAATCACTTCTAGGCTTTGTTGGAGCAATGCAGTACAGGATTGGCAGAGATGTGAAAGTTTAGAAAACCTTTTGCAAATTAGGGCAAACTTAAACTGGAAGTGCCTGGTGAGATGTAAGTTAGATCAAAGAAATAGTGCTTTGGTAGTGGGCACGAAGCTTTAAGCAGTGATGGCATCATCACGTAACTTGTGTCAAGTGCAAAGGCTCCAGAAGTTGTCGCGGCGCTTGGTCGTGCACTTCTGATTTGTTTGTTACTGGGCAACTTGCGTGACGCGCGCTGAGAGTTTCATTTCAACATGGACGCCTTCGAAGCTGGGCTGGCTGAGTTGGTACACCTTCACAAGCACCTCTACGGCCCTTCCATGAGAGACCACAACGAGCTCTAGTGCAGCGAGTGCAGCCATGTTGGTTTATGAGGATCTTCCGGTTTCTTGCTTATTCACAGAATGTTTTCTTTTGTATGCTCCCTGGCATTTTGGAGAATACTGCAACGGATAGCACGTTATGTATAAACGCTTCTGTGCAAGCTCGTAGCTCACGTGACATCTGTGAAGGAAACAAGGCTTTACTGTCTTTACCTGCTGTGGAGGAGAAGGTCACTATTTGCAGGTTTTGTGATACTTCCTTTGTATGACCCTTTCTTCCAAGACTACGAAGACAATAAATGTGCTGCAACAAGCTCATAACAAGTCATGCAAATTGTTATAGAGAGTAAGAAAGGGCTGCGTATTGATACAATGCTTGCTAATGCTCGAAAGCACTGACTTTCCCACAGTAACAAACCAGAAGCAGGGGCGGTGTTGCGTGGGTACGCTACATTTACATGCACACTAATTATTCTGAATATGAAAGTATTCCGAATTTGATACGGGTCATGTAAACAGTATATTCCGTTTGGATATTCCGAAGTAGGCCTTATTCCGAATGTAGCATTTTCTGATTAAGACATGTGGGATATGTCCATATTATTTGGGTTTTAGGAGCATTCTTTGGAATGTGTGTCTCAGTTGGGGTTTTTAGCGCAGTTTGCGACACATGGCCTCTTGCCAGTTTACGGTCAGCTCTGTGCGTTGTAAACAAACCAACTAGCCAACAGTTTGCAAGGCTGGGGTAGAGATGCATGCACAAAAGAAAAGCCTACATTTCTGGTGGGAAGGAGAAATACACCTACTTTTAAACATTATGAAAGACTTGGATATCAACAGTTTTTTGGATATGAGCAAATATCGCAGCGCTGACCTTTTCAAGAAGGTGGTTGAACAAATGAAAGAGGGAGGCTGAGTTCCAACAGTCGAACAAGTCTGCCACCAGTGGAAAGCTTAGGAAAAATCTTTTTGACGCAGAGAAGCAAAATGGCTCAATCAGCTCCAGACGTTCCACTTTTCCATATTTTGATGTGATCAACGACATGTTAGGGCAGGGGTTCCCAAATTTGGTTTCTTACAAAATACAAACTTACAAAACTTACAAAAATACATTACGAATTGCCATAACATCTACATTTATAAACTACTAATAAAGAACAGCCCCGCACACAGCATTTAAGCTGAACAGACCAGCGTATGAATTCACATAGCATTGTTATGCATTTTACTCTGTCAACTGGCGACCCAATAAAAACGGGTCTGTGACCCATTTTGGGTCACAACCCTAAGTTTGGGAAATACTGTGTTAGGGCATTGACCCCTGTCAATCACAGCCGGAGTATGTGGAAAAAAAATTTTCATTAGCCAAGTAAACCGTTTAGTAGGAATATTGCCTTTTTCGGAATAAGGGCAAAAAACTGAATATTTTGTGCATTCAAAAGTAGTCAATCATTTTACCAGTGTTTACATTTGGGAGGTAAATATTTGAATTAAATGAAAATCAAAAATCAAAATGAGCTGAAGTGAACTAGGATGTAATTCAAACGCTGATGATATGTCAAAATAGTAGCACAGTGTTAAGTGTAAAGTCACAGTGCACATGAGCTGAGTCGTCAAGTGTTTGTTGATGTGTAATCTAGTTTGATGTCCCCTTACTTTCTAGTTCACTTAGTGTCCTAGTTCACAATCCTGTGGAGAGTTGTAGTATCACTGTCACACACCTTACACACACACACACACGCGCGCGCACACACACGCACGCACACACACACGCAGACAACATTCACATAGTAAGAGCACACTGTCAAGTCTGACTGGTTCAGCCAGTGTATAGGCCTTACTGCCACACCCCCCCAGCTACAAAGCAACTTACCCACCCACGCACGCACACGCACACGCACACACACACTCACACACACACACACACACACACACAGACTACTAGGGGCGTGCCCATGTTGGTCTGTGGATTTCATAGTTGATCTGTATTAAATAATATATAGTATTATGCCATACTTTTTCTAACTGGTTATCCATCTACAAATCTACAACACATTAATGGTACAAACAGTCACTTTTACTCAAAGCTGAAAAGCAAAGGTTTTTCCAAAAAAAAACTGATTTCAACACACAAATGTGTTGTGACACCCTGTTTTACATTGTTTTACATTTGTTTTCATTTTTGTGCCATAACAACATGCTATAATAAAAGCGATAGCAGTTACTGTTATTTGTCCTTTTCAGGACATTATCTTTTGTAGTTCATGTTTCTCCGCCACAGTGGTTATTTTAATACTGTGAATTTGCATTAAGTAATATTAGGCTATGTGTGTGTGTTGGGTGTGAATATCTGCTGGGAGGTTAGCTGGGGGCGGGGCCTGGCTCTGCGGCCCCGCCTGTCCTCTGCTGGCTAACAGGTAAACAGGTTGGGTGTGAAAACTAAAAGTGAATGTTCTGGATGATGAGTCCAGTGCTGCTGCTGCTAGCTACAGTGTCTGTGGGAGGGGACGCTCTGACATTGAGAAGGCTGTGTGGAATCTGACGAACGAGCACACACACACACATACACACACACAGCTGAGGTTCACCTGCCCTACTGGGATTGTTTTCTTGTCGGAAGCCGCTGACAGGTGACCTGTCACCATGTTCAAGAAAAAGAGCAAGTCCACCGCTATAACGCAACCAAAACCAACGTAAGTAGGAGACTTTCTTTTTCTTTTACAACTAGCTATGTCGTCTTCTGGACACAGTTTAGCTGTGTTTTGAATCCTACGGAACTGTTCTGTTGTACTCCTAGCTCCTGTATGTACCTGTAAAGCCAAACGTCATAAAAAAAGCTCCTATTTAAAGTGAACATACTTCCTAACTTTACCTAATCCTTCAGTCTCTCTTCGTTTCGGGAGTAACATTATCAGTAAAGTAGGCTACCACGTAAATCTTATCATTGGTTCTGTATGAATTTCCTGCACCGAAATACACCGTAGCCTAGTAATTATAGAGTATACTGGGAAAAGCATTAAAATGTATAAATAAATAAGATTTAAATATAATAAATTGATGTTTTGTTGATTACACACTTGCCGAATTAAACATCATATCATATCTATTCACAGAACACCTTTTATGTATCCTAAATTGTGGTTTATTTAGCGTACAGGTAAAGTCAGTTTTATTTAGTCAGGCATATTCTGAAGAATCTGAACAACAGTAGAACGAGGCGTACCCTGTCGTGGGCTAACTTGCTTCATTTGGTTGTTTGGTTGTAAAGTAAAACTGTCCTTTCTGGTGCATGACTTAAGATAGTTTGAATCCACGCAATTAATTGTTGGGATGAAATGTGGATAAAATGAGCTGGTGTCTGCATGAGCTGCGTTTAAGCCAGAAACAACAGAAAATTGTAAATTAGATTGCATAATGTGTGCTTTAACTCAAGTGAGGGTGTGGTTGATAGGCTGCAGTTAAGTTGTAGTAACTGGTTTGATAAGTAGCCTGTTTGGCTGTCCTCTTTAAAAAGACAATGTGTAGCCTCTCCCATAATATTGCTGCACCCACCCAGCCCATTCCCTATCACTTTTAGCCTTTTCACTGTGTATCTGTCTGGTTTTTCACCCTGGAGTTTATAAAGTGCATATGTTGATGCTGAAGTTGGTTTATTAAATCATGAAAATGAGCATGATTTAATAAACTGCTCATTTTCACCCACCTTCAACCAGCTCTCTGAAGGAGGAATGCCTTGAAAGACAATAGAGAGCATAATGCTCCCTGTCACTCAGCAGGTATGCATATTAGGGGGGCCAGGGGCCTCAGAAATAACACCCTTTGGTGTTCAGTGCCAAAAGGTCGACTAATCTGTTTTTCAAATAGTAATCCTCCAGTGTAAGGCGTGTTCCTCCCACTGTCACATCAAGAGAAAAGGAGTCTTCCTCCATAGGACTCCTTGTCTTCCAGCTGTGCTATGCACAGGCATCAAATTTATCTAAAGGCACTTAGTTAAACAAGTCCAAACCAAGCCACTGATTTATTTGCATTATTGGTTTCTACCCATCAGTCGACAATGAGGATGCCATAGTGAAGATATGTCATTATTGTAATCACGGCGGAACAACTTCTGTACCATGATAACAGCCAACAGACAGTGATGGAATCCTAATAATGCAGCTCCACCCTCTTATTCAGGTTTTAATTGCTTGTAAGAAAAAAAAAAGAAAAGGAAGCTGTGATCTCAGGTATCTGGCAAGCTGTCAGTGTGAGCTGGGCTAATGACCGCTTCGAGTTGAAGCACAAGATCCAGAGATGGCTGGATCACCAAAGCCTTGGAGCTGGGGATTAGTGCCTACCTTTGCGTCCAAACAATAATAAGGTGAAATGCTAGTTTAGGCCTGTTATAAGGTTTTAAACTTAACATCTCTTTATAAGCTAAGTTGGGTAAGTGAAAGTATAAGACAGGCAACAAGGAGGTACTGTATGTGTAGGAATATATTTCCTCTCCTTATCTAGACATGGATGGATTACTGTACAGGCCTACTGGGCACAGGCGCAGGGGCTTAAGCAGTCAGGGGGCCTCTGGGCCACAAAAAGATGTAAAACGACCATAAAGTGAGGCAAAAGAACTCCAAATGATGTATTAATTTTGTGTCTCTTTCAATCTGTTGCTCTTGCTCTTATGTAAGAGGGGTGGGGGGGCTTCTAAATGACTGTGCCCAGGGGCCCATTGTCTCATAACCCATCCATGTATCTGGACAGAGAGCTGGGACAGAGCAGGGCTCTGGGTTTGCTGTGACGCTCGCTGAGAGCAGCCGCCCTCCACACCCTCTATGACTGGAGCTGAAGCTTTCTGTTTCTAATTTGACCCCTCTCCCAGTGGGAACATCTGAGTTGTGTTTCTCAAGCTAACGCTCCAGTGCCAGTTCCTTCCCAGAACCAACATAACCACACTCACAACATTGAATTAGAGCCAGTGAGCCTCCCTGGAAACTATTGACAACATGTTTGGAGCACAGAATGCAAAGGTAGAATTATTGTATCATTGTTTTCAGACTCTTGTTATGATTAAAAAGTATTCTGCTGGGAGTCAAGACAAATAACTCTTCCTAGTTATGTAATATAAGGCCAGTCACAGTCAGTGGGACTGCTAAACACTCAAAAGACCAAGGGTTAGTTTTAATCTGTTCTGAATTTTAGAAGAAAAACATCTTTGCTTTGAAAAAGATGACTTTTCCTACACATGGTCTGCACAAACCACCAGTCTGAATCATTTAAAAGCATGTAAGGAAATAGTATTGGCAACTGTGTTCATGCCTTGCATTTAACCAGCTGATGTTCTTTTTGTCCTGATGCTTTGAGTCTTATAATAGCTATCCAAATACACGTGATTTAGGAGACATGCAGTCTATAAAGGCATGTGCTGCTTACACAAGGACCTGTTGGGTTGAAGGTTTTCGGTGAGAAAAGAGAGCTGTACGTGTTTGCTTCCGCGAGCTTGTGTTCTAACATGACAGGAAAGCCCCTCTGGGTGTTTTTGATTTGGATCGTCCTTGACAGTCAAACTACGAGCAGAACTCTGCAGCATTTGCCAGTTCAAACTTGTTTTGACTTTGTTTCATTTCAAAACCAGCAGGGGCTTTGAATTAAAGTCAATGTCCAGCATGCATTAAGCAGATGTTAAGTTATTAATAGCTATAAAACTACCTCATAGCTATAAAACTGTTGTGCACGTATATGTACAGTAGATGTGTACAGTATCACAGTGTAGTTCAGGCTCAGTTTGCTTTGAGTCAAACCACAAGTATGGTGGGTTTCTTTTCCTGAAACAGTCAGTGTCAGTGTCCAGCGTGCATTCAGCAGATGTTAGGTAACTTGTGTACTGGTGAATGGGTGTGGATGTGCATGTGTGTGGGAGGACATGGATGGTGGATTTGAATTGACAGGCATGGACTCTTTTTGCCCTGTGTCTGTCACCGGCACGCACACACACACACACACACACACACACACACACACACACACACACATAAATCAATATTTGTGTCACTGAAATCCTCCTGAAAAGTGAATCTGCATGAAGGTTATAGTAATTTGTTAATGATGAAATGGTTAAATGATTAAATCCACTCTCTTAACAGCTACTGCCAAATAGAACCGACTCATATTGGATTTTTGAGGCTGATACCAATATCACTATGTGACAGTCCAAAAAAAGTCTGATATTCATTTTTTAAACACAGCACATAATGATAATTAACCCCTAGATGTGTATTAAAAAGGACATTTTACAGTGTAAAAATAAACTTGTCAGTGCTCTCTGGTGGACAAACTGCACACTGCACACACTCCTTCTAAATGACCTCAAACATATCTTTGGTATTTCCGACTATCAGTCGACATAAATGCAGAGACCATACACCTTTTGATAAGCTTTGATTAGCCAATAAAACCGGCCATGCTTAGTTGTGCTGGACTGCTCTGAGGTTGGCAGTTAAAGGAATACATAAAGACAGCACGCAGTTGGTTCCAGTGCTCAGTATTAACACTATACACTCCATACACTATGAGTGACTTCACACGAGCACTTGAACATGCACTTTGGCACACATTACACTGAGTGATAGTTATCCCAGTGATTGGACTAGGTGTGTCTGCTGCATGAGGCAAAAACCTGCTGGGCTAGTTTCCTTTACTTTAGCTGTGTGTTCTAAAGCTGCCTGTGTCCAGCCAGCAACCTCACCTACCAATAAGCTGTCCATTTAACTCGGAGAGCACAACATGCACAGTGACAATCATGCAAATTTGTTATTGATGGTTGTTTTTTGACAGTATGGCAGCTGCGTGCATACAAATGAATTCCCATGTTTTCAGTTATGTAATGTTATATATTACAATAAGTTCATCCAGTCAGTCAGATCCAATGCTGGCACTGCTGTTTATTATTATTCTCAGGAAAGAGCCGTGAGTCATCATGTTGGTATGAAGATCCCAGATGAAATAAAGAGTTGAAGAGAAGCAGTCAGTTCATGACTCATCAAGTCATTAACAGCTATAAAACTAGCTCATAGCTATAAAACTGTTGTAAAACTGTGCTCATATACGTACAGTAGATGTGTACAGTATCACAGTGTAGTTCAGGCTCGGTTTGCTTTGAGTCAAACCACAAGTATGGTGGGTTTCTTTTCCTGAAACAGACCTAATACACAGGAGATTATGTAGATAATATAGATCAGGAAAGGCATTGTACCCCACAGTTGCCATGTACAGTATGTCGGTCCATCCAACATCTTGCCATGAAATTAGCTGTGAATACTAGCCATGTCCCCATCAAGTGTTTTTGGCCCTGATCACGATCCAAGTCCTGTAACATCAGGTATCTATACAGTATCCGATATATTTGCCTAAATATTAATATGAATAAATATTAAATATTTATTCTAAACACTGAAATAACAGCTGTAGCCTACTTAATTGGACACACCTTATTTTCCACGAGCTACTTGATCCAAATACTGAAGGTGCTGGTTCAAAAATATGAAGTTTAGAAACTTAAATTATTGATCTGATAAGAATGAAAGTTTTTGGAGAATGCGACTCCTGAAATTGACATGATCGACTAGAGAGACGACGTCTCACTCTGTTGGAGTTGTTAGAACTACAGAAACACTCTGATTGTCCAGTGGTATTACAGAGTACAGACACAGCTGCAGAGAGCACTTTAACCAGACAACAGACAAGTTTCATTTTCTTTTGTCATCAAGTTACTCACTGAATGACCATTAATTAGCAACAGCTGATATGACCTACTGCCGGAGAAGTTTGTCATTTTAAGCAGTGAAAGCAACGGTCAGCACCGGCTAAAAGCGAGAATATGCTAGCTGCTAATCTTTTTTTTTTACTCGCATTGCAGTGGAATGATCGCACTGTATGCGGCTGTGGTAAAGGAGAACAGTGCTGCAACACTAGCAGGCTGAGGTGGACAAAACACAGTTGTTTAACCAAAAGTCCAAACACCCAATGATTCAATTCACAATAATATAAAACAGAGAAAATCCTCACACTTGAGAAGCTGGAAGCAGACATGTCATGACATGTTTTGCATTTTTGCTTGATTATTTAAACTGTTGATCAACTAATGAATGAATTGTAATTGTTTCAGCATTAGTATCTGGTGCCAGTCATACAGTATACCAAAGTCCCAGCTGACTCACATCATCAAATGCAGTAACTGTTGCTGTGACACACAGTGACATTAAAAGTTACAGTATTATTGCCTCTGATGATAATGAAGGTGGGAGCAGTGACAGTAACCTCTCTGTGTTTGTCCTCCAGTGCTCCATCCACAGAACTGAGCGCTCTGATCGAGAAGCTGCAGAAGAATGCCGATAAGGTGGAGAAGAACATCTACGATGTTGAGCAGAACCTCAACAAGGTACAATCTGATACACTTTTGGGCTTTAGCCTAGATTGTAGATGATAGAGTGAGCAAGAGGTGCAACAGAACCAGCACTCTGCCTCATAGGAAGGATACTGATCAGAGTTAAACCAGTGCTGTGGTGTAAAGTAAAGAGGAGCTTCAACTATGATAGAAACTATAAATTCAAGTCTTAAATATTTAATAAATGCACTTTTGCAAATACCAACATGAGTACCTTGAATTTAGGGCGACTCAATTTTATGTCATGTGTTTTATTGGTGTAAATAACCTGCACAAGAGTTCTGTATATAAGAGAACATGGCACTGCAGTTAGCAAGTTGAGATGAAATAAAATGAAATTACTATCAGTTTCATTTTAAAGGCTCCTGATGGTTCTGTCTCTATAACATTCCTACATTTGTAAATGTATATTAAGAATTGAAGCCGCAGCACTAAAAGTCCTGACTTTTAGCCCCTAGTAAGGGTCAGGATCCAAAAAATGTTGGATCCTACACTTCCCATAATGCAACAGTGCAACAGCTAGTGTCTTTCATTAAACCCATCAGTCATACATTTAATAATCAAAACTACAGCAAGCAAATACTGTCATGCTGATTAACTCAAAACAATGAGCCCAGTAAAATAAGCCCGGACTTAGAGCAGAGACCCAGTACATTACAGTGGCCATCTTTCTTACATCCAATGTGTTTTTTCTGCAGGATGTGAGTAAGATCAATGAGGGGAAGCAGCCACTGTATCAGGATGACAGCAACAAGAGAATCCTCAACTCTCTGGAATTGCTCACCGGCCTGGACGAGGACGCCGTCAACACCAAGCGCCTCCAGCATCCACAGGCGGAGATGATAGAACAGGAGTGAGTAGGACTCAGCTCCTGGACCTACACTGTTCTATGTGACATTAAGAAAATATCTACAAATATCTACAATATCAAGAAAAAGTCATGTATGTTAGTGTCAGCTAGCTGCACACATTATTTCATAAATGTGTATATATATACAATATGGCAGTGGCAGAAAGAACCAGGCCTTTATTGGAACAGGCTTATACTGGATGAGATACACCTTTATTCCTAATTTTCCTTTTTCCAAACTCAAATTCTTAACTTCCTCCATGTTTGCCTGTTGTCTTGATAAATTCAGTATAATTTCCACAACACTAATTGTTGTCATACTCACCACTCTGCTTTGCTTATTATTTCTAATCACTTCTATTTTGTCATTTTTTTTATTACTCTTTAGCTACCATTAGTAAAACAGGTGCACAGGTGAAATTACCTGTAGCCTACAACAACGTATGCTATACTCCTGATCGATGTTAACAAAACAGTTTCTTTCATATTAAAAGACTACCTGTAAAGGGAAGGCTGCAAGGCTTTTAATGTGAAAACTCTAGAGGAAGTGTTGAGTTTCATTCATGGTAGCTTAACGTCATGACATGACTGATGGAATTAGTGCTGTGTAAATGTACATATACTAAATTTGTTTAAAGAAAGCAGGTTATTGTATGAGCATTCAGTTTGCATTAACTGGGGAAATTAGAAATAAAGGCCACTGAGGTAAATAAAGCACTGTTTGGGAATTTACAGTAATTAGTGAATGAAAACAGCATTTGTGTTGGAAGAGTAAATGAGAGCAGCAGAGTGGTGAACATGACACAGCTCTGTGTTAAACTAAATGATGCTGTGGACATAATGCTGAGCCATTAGAGTGCAGGCAACGCACCTTTAGTGATGACGGGCATTTATAGTTCTTTTAGTCAGAATACAAGTTCAGAAAGGAATATTAGAACTATTTGTACACACAGAAGCTGTGTTATGTTGTCATGCTACATTTAATTAACATTACTTACCTATTAAGTGTTACCAAAAAAAAAAAAAACCCACAACATCCTGTATAAGGATGGTGGTAGTAGTAAAAAAATTCTAACAGAGTTGTTGTTTTGTTCCCCAAGGGGACAAAATAAATCAATTATTATAATTAATCATTATTATTGTGCGTGTATTCAGCATGAGGCAGCTGCGTGAGAGAGTGATGAAGCTGAAAGAGGACCATGACCGTATCTACCACCTGATCCGCACTGAGGGGATGCCCAGCATCAACTGGGGCAACATGATGGATGAGAAACTGGTAGGAAGCATATCAGTACGCAGCTCACACATGATGCCCCTGAGGACCTGAAATAAGCCTCTGTGATCTTCCATAAACATCACACCCACACAAGCAAACTGGAGAATACATCTTGTTAAGTCAAGTATTTTCCTAATGTGTTTTCTTGGAATTGACTGAATTGTTTGCAAACCTGTTGCTCCCACTCTCTCATACACCCACAGTCTTGTACACTGAAGACCATCTTGGGTCCGATGTAATTTACAAAAAACAGTTTGAGTCCAGATCATGGAGGAACCGTGAAGGAGGTTGTGTTTTCAACTTGTTCTGCTGCCCCCAAGTGGGCAAAAAAATGTATTAATGCAGCTTTAATGAGTGAACAAAGCTAAGCTACAAGAAGTAAACAACTGGATCCATCTGAAGAAATAGGAGCTGATAGGAAAACCTGGTCAGTAGGTATTAAGTCCAAAGGTGACCACGTCAAGAAAAAAACAAAACCGAAAATAAACAGTTCAAATTCAGTGCTTTCAGGGATTTGACCTATGTGGACTGTTACATGCTGTCCATACTGGAGGCCCTTAGCTCTTACGCTATGAACAACTAATTGGCTTTCTACGTATACTGCTTGGCCATCTTGACAGTATTATAGACATTTCAGTAGTAGCCACACCAAGTTAAGTCCAAACTGTCGACTTGTGGTGGAGCAGACTAAAGTGTATTGTTTTGTCTCCCTGCCCAGGACAACCTGAACAACAAGGGCTTTGGCCAGGACCTGCCATCTGTGGAGAACGAGGTGGAGGAACACAACATCTTCCACAGTGAGGTGGAGGCTCTGGCTCCTCACATCTCCACCAGCGGAGACAAGGTACAAACAGAAAACCAAAAGAAGGACTGAATATCGTCAGGGTCCATCAGTTTTGGTAATTAATAGTGACCAAAAATGGAAGTAGTAATAACCATGAAACTGCATTAGCTCATTTGAAATTATTGGTATAATTGGATATGTTTCAATTATTTATCAGTGTCACAAAAAAGACAAAATCCTGTAATGCTAACTAAAGAGCATTAGCAACACGAGTAAGAAAACCACAAAACAAACACTGAACTGTTTAAACTAGTTGCTGTTCATTAAAAAAAAATTGTTTATATTGAAAACAAATTGCACAATTGCTTATTATGATTTAAAGATTGCTCAATTTTACTCATTTAACCATATTTTTTAACAACAGTGTGCAAAATGCAAAAGTTCTATTTGTAAATGACTCACCTGAGCCTCGTCTTGTTTGTCTTGCTCTCACTCTCCCTGTTTTCTCTGCTTCTTCAGGAATACGTCAGTAGCCTCCAGATGAAGTACAACAAACTGCTGGTAATAAACCCACACACACACACACACATATTCACTCTCTAAGCCCATGGGTGTGTACTTTGTGTGTTTATATTTTTATATATATTGGTCCATGTGCAACATCTGCATGTACATTTGTTACATTACAAGGGATGAGGCTGGTGATTTCTTATATTTTTCTTACTGGAAATACTGAAAATAGTCCCCGACAAATGCACTATTTCCTCCTGTTTAAGTAAAATGTGTTAAAAACTACAGTGATCAGCTGTTTGGGGAAATTATGGAGCCTTTCAAAAAACTATATTTGTGGAAGTTTTTAAAGATTTATGTCTTCAGTATGAACCAATGGGCTGAGAGCCACAGACAGATGTGTTGTTGGTTTGGTCTTTTCACTGGATTTGTTTACAATAAGAAAAATATACTATAACTATCCTTTCCTACAAATGAAATACTGTACTGAACACTGAGAAAGATTACTACTTAAAGCTAATACATGGTAGTATCAAGAAAGACAGTGACAGATAGCAACATAAAGGTGGAACAGATACACAGGCTGAAGTCAACACATAGACTGCACCACTTTTTACCAGGACTGCCTCATTTTTTCTACAAACAAAAAGTCTTCACCTCTGGGCTTTAAGGCAACAATGTCCAGTTTTTAAAATCGCATAAAAAACTGTTAATTCACCTTAAATGGGTTACTTTACTTTGACTAAACCATTCTACTTACATAAAAGTTCAGCAGATTACTTATGTTGTTAAATATTTACATAAAAATATCTATTTTTCTCAAATTCATTTCTTTAGCTTAGCACACTAGCTTCCAGGGAATCCAAGTCATCATGTTGGAAAATCTACTGGTTGTAGCTCTAAGTTTGTCTGTCCCCCGGTTAGGCCAGTTCCAGCGCCCGTCAGCGCAACCTGCTGAGCCTGCGGGACTACATGCAGCGCTGCACCAATGAGCTCTACTGGATGGACCAGCAGGCCGAGGAGAGGATCAACTATGACTGGAGCGACACCAACCTGGACTACCCCGCCCGCCAGAGGCAGTATGAGGTAGCTGAGGGACGGACACACAAGCTGTATATATAAAATGGATGGACACTAACTAATAAATAAAATTTGATAACCAGTTTACTTCGTTTACTCAGCACATGTGCCTCGCCCCAACAGAACTTCATCAGTAAATGTCTGGAGTCCAAAGAGGCCACCGTCACCAAGCTGAATGACGACGGAGAGAAGCTGATTGCCTCTGAGCATCCAGGGAAGAATGTTATTGAGGTACTGGCTCATCCATTGACTCCATTCAGATGAATTCTTCATGTTTTTTTTTGTTTATTTTCTCCCCTTACATGCTTCCTCTTGGACTAATCATTTCTTTCACTGCTATGCTGATGACACTTGCAAAAATTACTTTTGATGACTTTTTAATCAGACAGTGGATGGCTGGTATGCTATCTTGAGCTGAACAAAACCAAGTCTGAAGTTGTTATTTTTGGCCCCCAAAGACCAAAATGTCATTGTTGATTCTCATCTCAGCTTTGAGAAGCAAATTTGGTGGTCTGATTCAGTTTCCTCCAGCTACAGTCTTTTCCAAAATTAACTCTTTCCACTTGCACCCAGATCTGGAGAAAGGTCACCCGCACCTTTCTTGTCTTCAAACAAGTGCTTGAAAAGAGGAGCGAAGCCGGAAAAAAAACCCTTCTTCTTCTTCTGTTATATGCGCATGTCAAAAGAGTTCTATTCTGATGAAATGCTTTGGCCATGTAAACTCACATCTTATCGGGTCCCTTTATTTAACGTCCATGTAAACAGTTAAGTTGGAATCTCTAATCAGAATGATTTCAATCACGTTGAAGAAATATTGTACATGTAACCACAGCTACTTACATTCTCCTCTATCCATTCATATACCCATATTTGCCCTGTGTTGTATTAGGGGGGTGGGGGTGGGTTGGATGTCAAACTTTTTAAACCCCTTATCTTGGCCAAAAATGGATCAAGCCCCTGAAGTGTGGAAAAGCCCTTCTTAATATCCGAAGTGCCCCTTGCAACTGACCTAACTAACCTTTACATCCAGCCTCAAAGGCAATTTTTAACTTTTGGCTTTTGGACCGGCATGACCTGTGTGTGTGTGTGTGTGTGTGTGTGTGTGTGTACTAACACTCTGTGTTGCTTGTTCTTACACAGTTGATTTTTAACCTTGCTTACAGCACTTTGGTTAAACTCGTTTTAAATGTGCTTTAAATATGAAAGGACTTCACTTCATTTTACTAATCAAATGCCCACATACATTGTTGTTTGTCAGGCTCATATGGAGGCAGTCCATGCTGACTGGAAGGAGTACCTGAACCTGCTCATCTGTGAGGAAAACCACCTCAAAAACATGGATGAGTACCACAAGGTTAGACACAGAGGACAGATAAGCACTCACAGAAATCTACACTGGACATTCAAACACACATGCACAAATTTAAACAGATAAAGCTCATCGGTGTCTGTGTGTGTGTGTCCAGTACCACAAGGAGGCGCGTGACACTCAGGACCTGCTGAAGCGGCTGGAAACAGAGCTCAACCAGAAGTACAACCCGGAGTTCAAAGACGTGTATCAGATGGAGGGTCTGATCAGGGAGATGGATGTGAGCATTTCTTTATCTGAACATGGATACATCTCTAACTCACTGTACCACTGACTCCTTCTGCAACACTGGGAAATATGCTTGTGTGTGTGTGCAGGACCAAGCCAAGGCCATGGACCACTTTGATGAACGGGTCAAGGCTCTTCAGAAGCGCAGCCTGCAGGTTTTGCCTCTGAAGTACCGCCGGGAAACCCCCCAGAAGCTGCTGCCCATTGAGGCTCTGTGTGAATTTGACACAGAGGAGGTGAGTAGTGTTGTGGAAAGTTGCCATTACTTGGCATTTGTTGCTCAGTTAATAAATGTGAGAAACCAGAAACCCCTGTATTCAAGTCTCAGTGCTTCCCAGGAAGCTTGATTCTTGTCAAGGTGGAAAAGCCTCTGAAAGAATGTTTATAAAGACAGAGACAGAGCGCAATGCTTCATTCTCTGAAAACCACACCCACCGGAGGGGAAAACAGTTGCAGGACTTTCTATCTCCTCTAAGCCTCTCTGTGATCACTCATTAGAAATATTAATAGAGCCTATCACTTGATACACGTGTTGCCAGTAACCTGTTTTCATCCTTATTTGGTCAGATGACTTCACAATCATAAAATAGTGGTTTGATCAATGTCTCAGTGCCGTCTGGTTTCTCCTCTTATTTCCTGCATCTTTATCATGTAATTGTCTTTCTGTGCTGCAGTGACCCCATTTCCACTCCAAATAGTTCATCTTATCTTTATTTGATGTTATTTCGTTCTTTGTCACTAGCTGTCAGTGCTCTAATCTCAGGATGTTCCCTGCTATCAGAGGGCATGACTAAGCACTCTCCCTTTGCTTTGCTTTTTCTAAACACCAGGCCTGTAACTTAAGGCTTTTGCGGTGTAATGTATTCAAATCCCTTCAGAAGAGAGCCCAGGCTAAGACTCTGAGAATCGTATTTAAAACCCCCGAGGATCAGAACACAGGGAATTTGAAGAAGTCGCTACTTCGACTAAAAAGCCTGTAGAGCTCTTCAGCTTAGGTGTAGCAAAGCTCTTGGTGTGTAGGTTGTCACCTAACCTCACTGATTTCAGGTTGTAAATCTAATTTAATACAATTTAATTTAATTCCAATTTTGCATTCTAAGACATTTTAAAGTAAAACAATTTAAATTAAAATTGAATTTACCAATTAATAAATCTATTTCCTCACTATGCTTTATATATGATGAATTCATAAGTGACTTTTAAAATTGTAACATTTATGTTGAAAAGGCTTTCAGATTTGCTTTTACTTATGTGTCAATCTACCAGATGCCATCTCACAAATCAAGTCCAAGTCCTGCACAGAGCAGCAAGGGCCAGATTACTGATAACACATAATGGTTAGCCAACTAGAGCTCACAACACAATGACCAAAAGTAGCATTTAAAAGTCTCTTTCAATTAATTCTGCGATTTAAAATTCAATTACTAATCTGTCAACCACTTTTGATGACAGCTGTGTGTTTGCGGTGTCCTGAATGTTAAACTGTATTTGTGGTCCAGTAGCAGATGACTGATGTGATTGTAATTGTTGGATGTGTACAGGGGCAGATTCTGCGTGGGGAAAGGTACACTCTGCTCCGTAACAATGTGACTAAATGGGACGTGAAGGACGCTGCTGGACATAAAATCACCGCCCCGGCTGTCTGCTTCATGATCCCCCCCACTGACCCCGAGGCAGTGGCCACCTCTGACAAGTGAGTGTGTATGGACACGTGGACACATTTACAAAAACAACATTCACTGGACGAAAAACTCTGTTGTATTTTATTTTATTCCGGTGCAGCTGTAACAGTTTGTTCTATTGTGTGCTTGCAGTCTGGCCAGCCAGCAAAAAACAGTCAAGCAGAAGATGGCGAGCAGCAAGGGGACTCTGCTGAAACGCTTCGATGAGCTGAAGAAGGCGAGTGGGACCGGCACACCTACAGGTACAGGATTTCTGCTGTATTGCAGCTTTTAGGAAACATGCCTTCACACTCAAGCAACTTGATTTATTTCTTGCTCTGATTTTACTTTTTGATTTAACATGCTGTGACCTCACACAGCTTTGTTTGTGAAGAAAAACCATGTGTGTATTCATACAAATCAGGATTTGATATCATATTACATTGTACTGCTGAGTAAATATAGCAAGCTAGCAAGGGCTAACTTGGCTGTACAAGGCTGAATCACCAACCAACTGATCCCCAGGTGCTAAAGCCCCAGGTTCACTGTTTGGCAGTTGGTTTATTATATTACATTATTTGTTGTAATATAGGAATATGCTCTACTAAAGCACACTATGCATTGACATAAGGTCCTTAAGGTGGGTGAAGCATTATTACTTGATCTTGTAGCTCTGTCTTGAAGAGGGTCCCTGTGTCAGAATTGTCAAAAGTTTCAAGATCTCCATTATTTCATCTGATACTGTGCTTATATGGTGCATACAATTATTTTGTGCTAAATCAAATTACCCATCTACATCCACAGCAAGCGTGGGGCTATATTATATTCCAGACTGGTAGGCTAGTAGGGGCTCAGTAGTTACATTTTGCACCAGCGTACCCAAGCATGTAAATCCAGTCAAAAAACACACACACACCCAGAATATTCCATCAACAAGGCTGAATTACCAACCAGGCGAAGTGGGTAACTAACTACTCCAGTAAGCTAATGTCTTAAAATTCAACATGGCCAGTAGTTTAGCCAAGCTCAGCACATGTCCAATCAGCGAGCATGAAAGACTAACATTTGCAAAACTAAATGTCTAACGTTCTTTTCATGTAAATATCCAAGCCAAATGTTCATTAGATAAATCAGTCACAGCCAGGAACAAAAGAACTAAGTTTGCAAAGTTAAGACAATAAAGTAGTGTTGGCATCCAACTTGGATGTTATTTTCATAGGTCTGGCCATCATTTCTGTTGGTATTGATAATATTGTACTCACCGAGTTAGCTGCTGAGATCTGGGAACACGCTGATGTCACTAAAAAGAGTTCTGACGGGACAAGAAACACAAGCTGTCAAATGTTCAGAAACAAACTCCCAGATTAGTCAAACTTATTTAGAATAAAAAAACTAAAGCAATCACTAAGATTATTCCTCAAACTGTCTGTTCTAAACATCCATCACAGGTTAGAGACCCACTTCCTGAATCAATTTTGACCTACTGTACTTACTGTACAGTACACACTGTCCTGCACAATGAGGGATTATTATCGACATTGTATCCAAAGTTTCTTGTTTGGCCAGAGTTTTTATCGTAGGGATATCATTGTGTTCCCAGATAATTACTTTGTAAAGTACAATGGTATCATAACCAAAATGACAACCAAAACTACGAAAATAAGACCCACATTGTAATAAACTGGAATCATCCATTAAATTATATATATATTAAAAATGGTATACTCCCTTTTGCTGTAAAAGGTGTTAACAGCATCTACCTAAACTTTCAAAGTGTCATTCATTGTGACAGTTTTGCAGGAAATCTGGCAATGATTTGTCATGAAACAAACTATTGTCTACTGGGTGTCAGACAAAGATTGCTGTAGAACATGTGTAACTGCCTACCAGAGCTGTCACTCTGTGCCACTGATGAAAACAGATGAAGCCAAATAATGAAGCTCATCATGTTTTGTGTGATTGCGTGTGACCTCAGACAAGCAGGAGCAGCAATGCCGCCAGCTGATGGCCGGTCTGGATAAGGCCATCAGTGACCTGGACAAACAGGAGAAGGCCATTTATACTCGAGTGCGCCCGCCACTGGAGCAGAACAGACCACTGCAGGACAGCGCTGACCGCCTGCAAGATATGAGGGTAATGATTTCCACTTCGCTCTGTTGTTGGATTTAAATGCTGTTTCATACAACCTCCTGCATGTCTCAATTTAGCACTAAAATCTGAGTGAGAGTAAAATGCATTTTACAACTCACCAACCCAGACATTTCCCTTCAGGACATTGCTGCTGCTGTCAGCAAGATTGAACCAGAGAAGTCCTCTAAAGTGGAGGAAGCAAAGAGCTTCTTGGTCTCAAACCCAAAATGTGCCAGCGCTCCTCAACTTCACAGCAAGATGGATGAAGCCAACAAGAAGTACACCAAGATCGAGCAGCTACTCCAGTGCTCTCAGGAGAAGTATGGGACTTGATCTCAGTATCTCATCTTCTGTGGGAGTTGTTATTGTTACCAGAGCAGTATTCCTCTGCCTTTTCTGTTTCTGAATTGCTTTTAAATCTGGTTTCAAATCAGGTGTGTAATTCAAATGTGTTGAATGACATGTATTTCTACTCACCTAATAACTGCACTGACCTTTGTTTTAGACTGAAGAATTCCAACCAGCTGGAGACTTCCCTTCAAAATGGAAAGACTTTACTGTCCACCTATGAGAACAAGATGGCCAGGGAGGAGGTTGCTCCAGCTGACATCTCCTCACTCGAGAAAACACAGCGGGAGCTTGCAGTAAGACGGCTCTTTTATTCTTTGGCACACGTTACAATGAAATCCCACTCTGACTGAAAAAATGGAATACTGGTAAATGGAACACTAAAGACACACCGTGGAGGTTTTGATCCCTAGTAGTGCTATGGAGCAACGTATTGATCAGCAGGTCCCCAAGGTTTACAAAGATAGTGCAAACATATAAGATCATATTTCCCCACATGAATAAACAATACTTTAATATGTTGCTGGTAAGAGCCACGCTATAGCCAACACGCTTTGTTTTTAAATAACTGCATGACTCTTACTGGATTATTATCCCTTACCCAAGCTGGATTAACAATCAGGCAAATCAGGCAACTACCCTAAGGTACCCAAAAGCCCTAGGTTCACTGCATGTCAATTGGTTGCTACACAAAGTTACAATATCAACTGAGACGGATCCTGCATTAGGTGAACCTGTCTTTTACAGGGGCCCTGTGTCAAAATCTAGTCTTACGAACTTTATCACTGGGTGTCCATAGGGTTGAGGCGCAAAACAATCACAAAAAAAGGCAAAAAGTCTTTTTAAATAAATAATTATATGTAATTATAATTGTGTTCTCATTGGGCATATTCTTAAGTATAAAATGCCACGCATTCATTGACACACAGAAAACCTGGGGCCAAGCAACAGGTGGGGGGTCAATAGCGGCCCAACGACAATTTTACCCCAGGGCCCCATAACAAATTAATCCAGCCATGGCCCTTATGTATACATGTAAAAAGATGGTGCCTTCATCACCAAATACACAATATCAGATTAGTAGAATTATTGCACTCAGAAAGAGAAAGCCTCCACACAGTCTCATTTTATCATTGACTTGTCCTAAAGAACATATTACTGTGTATATTCAGTTAGTCTCCCTTGCTGCTCTGGCAGGATATTGCATCAGACCTGAGGTCCAAGAGGTCAGTTATCTCTGAGACGGAGCAGAACCTGCGTTTGGCCAAAAGCAGCTGCGACAACATGGCCACCAAATTCCAAGAGCACTGCCCCGACATTGAGAGGCAGGAAGCGGACGTTCAGAAGCTCAACAAGCGCTTCAACAACCTCAACAGGCAGATTGACACGAGGTGAGAGGGTCAGGACATGGAGGGGAAGTTCACTAAGATCTGTGCATCAATAATTATTGGAAGAAATACTGAGCAACACACCACAAAAACACATTTCACACAGACTTATACATAAGATCTGCATAATCATCTCTTTTGCTGTGTGTTGCAGGTCTCAAAGCTTGCAGAGAGCCAAGATGGCATCCAACAATTACCGCAATGACTATGACAATCTGAACAGCTGGTTGTCCCGTGTCCCAAACTACGAGCCCCGTGAAACTGATGACATGAGACAAGTGGAGACCAAGCTGAAGAATCAGAGGGTGAGAGTGATGAGCGACAGGGCGATTCATGCTCTGCATATTTCCTGATGTAGAGGAGTATTCTGTCAGTGGTGCTGTAGACAAAGGCTCATAACAACTTTGTGATTTCTACAGAACTTGCTCTCTGATATTGCAAGAAAGGAGTCTGACTTGAACAATGTCTCCAAAAATGCCCAACTTTACCAACAAGCTGTCAAAGTAAGATATTCAACATTGATTTTTACCACCACATAACTACCTTCAATTTGCAGAAATACAATAAGATGAAGGTTTGATTAATGGTTTAATAATTCTTCTTTGTAGGACTATGAGAATGAAACGGAGAAGTTCAGATCGATCCTTGACCTCGAGGATGGACTTGTACCTCAGACATACAAGAGGAGCAGACTGGAATCACCTGCACTGACAGTCAAGGCAGAGGTGAGGCACAACAGTCAAGCTTTCATGACATGTCACTGTCAATTCAGTCAAAACAATATGTCTTCTGTAGGTGACTGTAGTGAAATAAGCAAGTATTTAAAAGTACACAGCAAAGACAAACAGCCTGTCCCAGTCTTCTTCATCCATGCCTTCCATAATCTCTCCCTCCAAATTAACTTCTATGTAAAACACATCTGCCCTAGCTATTTCTCAGCCTAGATTAGCCATTGAATTCACATTTAAAGGGGTACTCCAGCAATTTAGTATATGCATTTCCGTAAAAGCTTGTGAGAGACAGATTTAAAAAAGAAAAAAACTAAGCAGTAGAGGCTGAGATATCCTGATGCATTCTAGTCTGACACAAGTTTTGACCCTGAATATTATTGTCAGAGGAAAAAATAAACTGTCCTTTCTTTGCACATTTGGTCAAGTGTGAGTGTTCAGTGGGTTTGCTTGTCACCTCCTCTGTGGATATATTTGTTTTTTATCTGCAATTTTAGGTAGTAAGCATTAGATTGAGTTGTGCAGGACTTATATGATATAGGTGCTCCCACTTGCTCCAGCCACACAAATTTTATTTAAAGGCAAAAAACTAATATATGAAAAACAGCCATATTCATGTTTACTTAAAATGAAGGCTTAACTACTACTAGGAATAGATATAATTCATATTTTCCTTAACTACAATTTTTCATATCATCAAACTGGAAAAGGATCACAGGATATATCTGAGGGTTCACAAGAGGATTAACAGAGTTGAAAATAAGAAAATAAGAGTTTTCTGCTACACAAATTCTGTTTAATTTTTCACACATTTCTCTTATCTTCTTTTTCATGAATTACCAGATAGTTTCCCCCTCTTCATTCTTCTAAAAACTCCTCAATTGAAACAATCTAAATTACATGTTGAATTTATAGGGTCATGAACCAAAAAGGTTGTGAACCACTGAAGTAACTTAAGGATTTACTGTGCTTTCCATGACATCAATCAATGTTTCAATCTTTACAGGAAGCTGCTATTGAGGCTAAGTTTACTGAGGTGAATGCTGTGAACAAGCAAAGGCTGCAGAATCTGGAGTTCGCCCAAAGTCTTCTCAACCAGGTGAAATATTTTTACATAATAACAATAATAATAATAACAATAACAACAACAACAACAACAACAACAACAACAACAACAACAACAACTATAATAATAATTTTCCCTCTATAGCAACCTGAGATCCCTATGATCCAGTCTACAAATGTCAAGTCAGTCCATGCTGCTGCCCCGGGAGAAGAGCCTTGGAGAATCAGGAAGCAGCTGGAAGATGAGATCCAGAGGAGGGAGCAGCTAGAGAAAGAAATTGAGATTATCCAAACAGACATCTATGTCCTTGAAGGACAGAAGCCTCAGGACACAATTGTTAAGAAGGAGCTGATCAAAAAGGTTCCTGACCCCCAGCTGGATGAGGAAGTCCATAAGGTCCAGCAGAAACTCTCAGAGGAGCGCCGCACTACTCATGTCCTGGAGAATGACCTTGAGGTACTAAAGTTGAAGCTGCGTAGCCTTGAGACAGAGGTCAAAGAAGGAGCACAACAATACACAGTAAAGGAGGTCCTGCGTATAGAAAGAGACCGTGGTCAGGAGGAGGAGATGCGCAAGCTTCGGGAGGACCTGGATGAGCTAAGACGGCAGAAGTCGATGAAAGACAATGAGCTGATTCAGATACAGAAGCAGGTGACGCTCCTGGCTGAGGAGAAGAACAAGGAACAGGAGGTGATCACTGAAGAGGAGGTGATCAAAGTCCAGAATGATCCCCAACTTGAAACAGAGTACCGGGTGCTCCTTGACAGGAAGCAGAAGGAAATGGAGGGCAGGAAGCATCTGGAGGATGAACTGCAATTTCTTCAGGAGAAGCTCCGAAGAATGGAGAAGGAGAAAGCAATGGCAGAGGAGAAGATTTCCATCAAGGAGGTGCTGAAAGTAGAGAAAGATGTTGCCTTTGAAAGGGAAGTAGAAAACCTCAGGAGGCAGTATGAAGATGAAAAGACCAAACGAAGATCATCACAGCGAGAAAAGGCTGACCTCCAGAGGAAAATTACCAGCCTAGAGGAGGAGAAGTCCAAGGTTGTTATTCAGGAGAAGGTGCGGGAGATTGTCCGCCCTGACCCTAAGGCTGAAAATGAGGTGGCCAATCTCCGGCTTGAACTTGTAGAGCACCAGAGGCGCTATAAAGATGCAGAGCTCCGGCTTAGATCCCTGCAGGATGAGCTGACCATGCTGAGGAACAGAGGACCTCAAGTGGAGGTTAAAGAGATCATCAAAGAAGTAATCAAATACAAGACAGATCCGCAGACTGAAAGAGAACTGGAGAGACTTCGCAATGAAATCGTAGATAAAACCCACCAGACTGAGAAATCTGAGATGGAAATTCGCCAACTTCGTAATGAAATTCAAATATGGAGGGACACCAAACCCCAAGTGCAGACTAAAGAGGTGGTCAATGAAGTTCTGCAGTACAGAGAAGACCCCAAGACTAAGGAGGAAATCGAGACTCTCAAAAGGAAACTGGCTGATGAACAAAAGAAACGCCTTGACCTTGAGAGAGAACGGTCAGCCCAAGAAGAGAAGATCAGACTGAGGAAAATGGATCTGTCTCAGGTCCGCGAGAAGATTGTTCAGCAAGAAGTGGTCAAGATGGAAGAAGATCCTCTCCTCAGGTCAGAGTGTGACACCTTCTCACAAAACATCAGCAATGAGCAGAAACTAAGGGAGAGCCTGAAGACGGAGCTCTTTCAACTGCAGAGACAAAAGGCTGACCTGGATCTGCAACTGGAAGAACTGGAGCGTGAGCGCAAGGCAAGGCGCGATGCAGAATTGGAGATCCAAAGGCTTCGGGTCAGACTTAATGAGCTGGAGATCCGTGACAAAGAGAACCGTGAGAAGGTGACTGTCAAACAGAAGGTAGTCCTGCAGCAGGATCCCCAACAGGAGAAGGAACACTCCATTATCAGACTACAGCTTGATGAAGAGAGGCACAAACGCACTCTGCTTGAGAAAGAGTTGAATGCCCTCATCCAGCAGCAGCTCACCCTCGAGAAGGTGGATGTGAAGGAAAGAGTTGTCCGCACTGAGAAAGTCCAAGTTGAGAGGGACCCAGAGGCAGAGATTGAGATTGAGAACCTAAGAAGGACCCTGGAAGAGGAGAAAAGGAGAAGGCGAGAACTTGACCAGGAGCTGGCCACCCTCACTTCCAGGTTCTCTGATATGGAGTTCTCTAACACCAAGTCTTCTAAAGAACTGGACTACATCCGGGATGAAAGTAGCCGTCTGCAGCAAGAAAACCAAAGGCTGCAGAATGAGATCCGCAAGCTTCGGTCCGAGATTGAAATCACCAGCAAAGAGACTCGGCTTATCACTGAGTCTGCGCCAAGGGAGGATGGAAAGAACCTGGAGTTGAGGCTTGAATCACTACAGAGGGAACTGGCAGAGCTCAGAAGCATAACCCTCCAGAAGGATGAGGAGATGGAGAGGCTTCAAAAGAACCTGGCGGCAGTGAGAATGAAGAGGGAACAGAGGGAGAGCCATCTCCGTAGGTCTATCGTGGTCATTGACCCGGATACAGGCAAAGAGATGCGACCAGAGGAGGCCTACAAACAAGGGCTGATTGACTGGAAGATGTTCGTCAACCTGCAGAGCCAGGAGTGTGACTGGGAGGAGATCACGGTCAAGGGCCCCAAGGGAGAATCCTCAGTTCTTCATGATAGAAAATCAGGAAAAAAGTTCTCCATTGATGATGCATTGCGTCTCGGGCACATCACAAATCGCCAGCTTCAGCAGTACATAAACAAAGAAATCTCCATCCAGGAGTTTGGTGTAATGGTGTCGGGCAAGAACAAGTGAATGCTAACATGCTAGGAAAGCGAATTTTCAGTTTGATTCTACAAGATTTCCACTGTTTCATCTCTGTTGTTTAAAAATATCAATGGGTTTAACTGGTCTTCCATTCTGACTTTAATAATATGGTGACTTGGCATTGCTATGTACTTTATCCATGATTCCTAAATGCACTATGTATTTATTTGCTTATGCATATTCAATTTTGTGGTACTGGCATGAATATATGGATTTATATTACTATCGTTACCGCCAACTACATAACATTTTATGTGGTAGGAAAAGTTTGCTCAGCTGAGCTTCAGTTTCTTACACTGGGTACTAGGGTGGAGAACATATCTTTGCTTTGATTTTGCCATTGAAATCTACAAGGGTACTAAATGTTTCATTTATTTGTGGGGTTTTTCCATTTTTATCTGATGTGTGCTCTGTAAGCTTCAATTAAAGTCAAATCAAACTGGAAAAATTGTGTGGTTTTTGTGTGTGTGTCTTATGGTGAAACATAGGTATAGATTTTCATGGTAAATTAACATTTAATTCTGTATACTATATTTTGATGATGACGATGGATACAAAGCATTGAATATCTAAATAGAACACATTGATAAAATGAGAACAGCTCTAAGTGATGGCCCTGCACTTATAGAGCTGTTGTAGCCTCACTATTTGCAGGAAATGCTAATGACATAATAGACTTTATTCATCTAACACTTTCCAAAACAAAATGTTTACAAAGTGCTAATGTAAAATGTAAAGATTAGCCATAACAGGTGTCCTGGTATCCTAGTGGTTATAAGTTGCAATCACAACATTTTCTGGGTTCAATTCCAGCCAGGGACCCTTGGTTGCATGTCATTCACCCTCTCCTCTCTATTCTTACTTGTCACCTCTTTACTGTCCACTGTTAAATAAATACATATACATAATACATGTACATCATACATAGGTTGGAGGTTCTTCTCTTACATACCAATATACTGCCGTTGAATTATCACAGTTAGGCCTAAATAGTGTTGTGACTTATTAAACCTACGACTCAAAATAGATCCCAAATGAAATTACTTCAGGGGGCTTGTGTCTGATCAGAAGCTACGATCTGATCACGATAATCACATTTGTAAAGACTGATATAGTGACATTGGTGTATTTGGACCAAGACAAAATTTTGTTATTATTATTATTACTGGTGCATTAACGTGTAAGCAGTATTTTAATGTAGTCAGTGGTCATTGTGGAGCCACTGCTTTATATACTATTGGCTTGTTTCTTTCATAACAATGCATAATACATAATACAATGCATTATATCCTGATCAGATGTTTTGAATGATTTTGAATAATCTGCAAAGTAATATATATATATATGAACTATAGTGTCAGATGAATGAAGTGGATTAAAAAGTACAATATTTTCCTCTGAAATGTAGTAGAGTAGCAGTAGTAGTAGCGTTAAATTGAAATGCGTTTGCATTTTTTTTCTGATTATTTTCTTACATTCCGATTTTTAGATTGACAAAATAATTTGAACTTGAGATCCCTTTCTCTTTGTCACTCCATTTTCCTCCTCATGAAGACTGGGGTGTAGCTGAAAGCTCCAGAAAAAGCTAGTAAGTGGACCTTGAGTCAAGATTGTCAAATTACTATTTTCAAAGTCCACAATGAACTTTCACGCTCAACTTTCAGCTTTCTTCTGAAAATACGTTTTAACAGATCTACATTAACTTAACTAACTCAATAAATAATAGTTATGTTGTACTGCAAGAGTGCCTTCGTATCCACTAACCAGTAGTTGGCGATAATACCTGTAAGACCCCAAGAGACCAAGGGACCCATAGAGATGGTCGTCCTCCCACCGGTAGATGGCAGTAAGTCCTGTTAAAAAGGGCTGAACGTACCGGCTACCGCTACAGAAATAGAAATTGGTCTTATTTAAAATTAAAGCTCGTTAAATATAAAGTTATAATATAATATTGAGCACATAATATATCTATATACCCTTATTTATTTGTGGCATGTAGATTTACCACAGCATGTTTTTATTTTGGTTTATGGTAATTTCCTTGTCTTTGATGTTTTTATATATAAAATATAGTTACTGTTTATATATATATATCATATATATATATACCATATATATATATATATATATATATATATATATATATTGCATATGTTTAGGCTTGTTATAAACTAGTTATGCCAAGACTAAACACTAAACACAGTGGCGGATGTTACATTGAGAGGAAGGGCCTGTCCTCACATGTGATTAGTGGGTGTGTGTTGCCGTCTTTTCCCCTCATTCAGTGCGACGTTTTATTAAAGTTGTAAGATGGCGACGGTGCATCTGAGGATCGGGGACCTAGTGTGGTGAGATAACCTTTAACATTGTCAAACGCCGCTTTTCTGCTAAATTATCTTGCATTGCATGCAGTTGTGTTGTGTTCGTTAGTTTAACGTTAATGTTCCATGTTGGTGTTAACCAGACGTAATTAGGTTAATGGACGTGTTCGCGTACTGGGTTAGTTGATGGTCAACCCAAACAAATTGATAGCCAAGCTGACTCAGCCAGCAGCCGTCGTTAGCTGCTAGCTAGCGGACAAGCTACAGAAAATGTTTAACGTTAGACCGAAACGAGATAGTTTTTCTGCATACAAACCTTTCTTATAGTTGTAATTCTTGTGTCGGTGTCTTTTATCTGTAAAGCTTCACCAAAAACTTTACATTCTCTAATGTTGTAGCCTAATTTTGTGGTCCGACGAGCTTTGCTAGCAGCGTAGCTTAACGTTAAGCGGATATCTACTGTATCTACTTCGCATCTGCTCGGCTTCCGTGTTAACTGTTGCAGCTATTTCTCTGCCCATAACAGTCGTTGATCTATGTTGATTTGCAAGATCTAGAGTCTGAATTTAGGTTAATTTAATCCAGACAGGTTACTTAGTTTGTGTGGAGAATAACGTCAAACTGGTCGTCTCATGTTGCCTTGTAGCCTCAGTTTTTGTTACTCGTAATGGCATTATCGTCAACATTACAAAATGTCAATACATACACAAGAGAGACTCTGCGGCTAGTTGCCTTGTAACTTAGATAAGTAACGCGCATATCGAAATATTGTTGCACATTTGTTACTTAAGACCCAATTAATCGACACATTTCAGTAACGTTACACCAGCGACTCTAAACATTAGCTTTCTCTTGTTACGTCTTTTAGTAGCCTAAAGCTGCTTTGAATATCTTGTTTTTAAACGTTGCCAGCTGTCGGGCTTCAATTAAAGCTGACGCATGGCTGCTGCTAAAATACATTCGACTTAATATGTGATTGTTTTGTAAGTGTGAGGTACAGTTATTGCTCTCACAAACGCTGCAAAATCATGTAGTGTGGCAAGAGGAAATGTTTCTACAACTTATGTGGACATAATGGCAAACTAGGAGAGACAAACGGAACAAGTAGAACACTAACTGAAAAACACCACGAGATAATCATTTATTAACACCTCAGAAAAATTACACATAGTGCACCTCACTATATTAGGTATCACTGCATTTCCATTGTATTATGCTGTAAGATTTTTGCTATTTTGTCTATTCTCTATATGCCAGTAGCTTAATACAGTAGACCTGAGTTTGGTAGAGATACAAAACAATATATAGTTTTCTATAAAACAAAAGAAGTCAAAGTTCTCAGATGTCGAATACTTTCTAAATACAAGCAGCTGTACTAGAACTTTGAATGATCCAAAATTGTAAACTGTGCTTGACAACCTTTTGATACTCGGTACTATGGACATATTTTGGTTAGTACTAATGAAATGTATTAAGATTTGATTCCCAGCCTCAGGAGCAGGTAGTGTAATTGGTTAGCTGAGATTGAATGTTGAAATACAATGAAGTGTCTTAAACATGAAATCATCAGCTTCATGGAGCGTGTTGTACTAGCAATAGACATATAGCAGGGCTAACTGTATCACTCTTCTTTCAGGGGGAAGCTTGGTCGTTACCCACCATGGCCAGGAAAGGTAAGTAGTTAAAACATGCCAATGGCTGGTTCAAAGCAAAATAAATTCCAGCATTTGGATGACAAATCTTGTGCTAATGTTGGACTACAACATCTATTTACATTTCAGATAGTAAGCCCTCCCAAGGATCTGAAAAAGCCCAGGGGCAAAAAATGCCATTTTGTGAAATTCTTTGGAACTGAAGACCAGTAAGTCTGGGTAGCGAGGTGCCTGTTCTGATTGGCCTTGCATTTCCCTCTCCATTGTATGTGTAAGAGCTGTGTTTCTGTGTGCCCGTTCAGTGCCTGGATCAAAGTAGAACAGCTGAAGCCCTACCATGCCCACAAAGAGGAGATGATCAAGATCAATAAAGGAAAGCGCTTCCAGCAGGCGGTCGATGCGGTGGAAGACTTTCTAAAGAAAGCAAAGGGGAAGGAACAGGTGAGGGACTTGTCCTATAACACTTAATCCAGCACTACATTCATTCCTTTAGACAGGCTGCCATTTGTTGTGTAGCCCTTTTAATCCATTTGAAAGTACTAGAGCTGCCGTCTGAACGTTAAGGGTTCAAATTATCGGCCGAGGAGCGAGTCATTCAACACGACTAGTTCAGGAAAAAGAAACACAAAATCACACACTTGACCAGAGCATGTTTCATACCTCAGTCTGTTACGTCAATATTGACTGATGTCAATTCCATCCCGCAGATGGAATGACATAACAGAAGCCATATATGTATTTTGAAATCTATTACTAATTTTGATATTTGCAAGAGATGTGAAACATCATTTTACTTTGATTTTTTTTTTTTTTTTTTTACCAAACAAATGCCTAAAAATCTTCCTCTTCCTGGTTAAAAAGATATCATTGAATGTATTGTTACCATGGTAAATGTGACCATTAATGGTGATATTGCCCCACCCTGTTGTTTTGCCACTACAGCACAACAATAAAACATACACTGATGTGGAGCATGTTAGTTTTCACCACTGAAACTGATGGAATCAAATGAACAATTAATGAACCAGTGAGTCCTGCTCTTCCAAGCCACCTTCATAAAACACTCCTTGGTGTCACATTCAGCAAATGTTTATTCAGGTGGACCCACGGTCTCTGTGGAGGTCATCTGCCCACCAGAATGAGTGCATTCAACATTTGGGAAATCAGTTAGTTACCCCTTTTGCTTGGTGTGAACTGTCTTGATGTGCAAAAATAGCAGCACAAAATGATGATCTGTGTGTTTAACAGAACTCAGATGGCAAAGGAGACTCAAAAGGAAAGAAAACACCCAACAAGCCACTGAAAATACTGGAGGAGGATGATGAGGATCTCAGTGCCCTGAAGGACCCCTCTGAGAAGGTCAGTAGGACTCTGACAATTTAATAACATTGTCCTGTCAAGCATTAGTCTAATACAGTTTTACTCAAAATATATGCAAAATGTGAAGACACACTGATTTTACAGACAGTTAACAAGTTCTGAACTCCATCCTTCCCCTGTCAGTGCATTGAGTCATGCACAGATCCTTTCATTGTCTGTACAAACATTTTTGAGAATAAGATCTGTGATCTACAGTTCTGTTCACCTTCAAAATAAACCAGACATTAGCATTTTGCAAAAGCAATCTGATGACATTGCCTCCACTGCAATGCAATGTGCATTTAATGGATATAATCTTTAAGTGACCACATCCCTGCTAAATTAAATTAAGTATTGCAGCTTCATGATGGCAAAATGTCCAACTTTCCCTTGCTGAGTCTAATATACAAAAATGAACACTGGGGCTTACACTATGGATACTTGTAAGTGTTCACCCACACCTAACCCAGGTAACAGTGAACGGCTCATTTTTTTGGTTTGTAAGTGGGGTGATAAAAAAAATCCCTTTCCGACTGCAGGAAGTTAAAGAAATGTAACATAGGTCATTCAGGGAGCTGGAGTCAGTGGTTAGAAACCAAAACCAAAAACAGGACACAGCTAAGCAGTGCAAGGAAAACGGAAAAAGGTTTGAGATACCTGTCTGTCTGAGATTTCTGTTTCCATCCCAATTCAGTGGAGTTGAATGGGATTTTATATTTGGTCCTCAACACTGTCCCCCACTACAGCAGACATGGACCTCTACAAATTCACCCTTTGATGTAGAAGGTGAATATGTGTCTCTCTCCTCCTTAAGGACTTAACTGACTCTGACCCTGAGCCGTCCACTATTGAGAGGCTGGGGGCTGGACCTGGCTCAGGATTCAAATGGGAAAGCAGTGTAGGTGAACTCCCCCTTCCCACCAAGCCTGCCTTGCCTTGCTGTTCTTCTACCTGACCTTAATCTTTGGCTTTAATCACCAACAACTGCAGACCTTTCCCTTCTGACCTGTTGGGTGCTCACTCTTGGCTACTGAAACTGTTTGTTTGGTGTGTGCTGTTGAGATGGTCACCAACTCTGTATGTGGAGGCTCAAAAGGAGGCTGAGGTTTGGTTCTGTTGACCCAGAAACAAGTGATTTCCTGGTCAGCTTCCTGCTTTCTGTGAGCATCTGGTAGTAATGAGAGCCAACTTGCTCCTCAGGACCAGGGTTGATGACCACTCTGAATATAATGCTCTTAAACCGGTATGATCACTGTGTGTGTGTGTGTGTGTGTGTGTGTGTGTGTGTGTGTGTGTGTGTGTGTGTGTGTGTGTGTGTGTGTAAAGTAAATAAAAGTTGAGTCATGAACGGTTGATCTAGATGTCAGTGAAAACATTCTCACAAACATCAGAAATGGCAAGGTTGCTGTTGTAGTTTTTGGAATTCCAAAAACTGCATTAAACGATGTACTGTGAGTCCAAAAAGCCTAAAATTAAATTATTATAGACTCCTTTTTTGTTAGTAAACATTGTTTTTTTAATTTTCTGAACATGTTAGCTAACACTACCTAATACATTGGCTTGTTTTTAAACAATGGCTGAAGTGTCTCTGAATATGTACAGTCACTCACTCTCCTGGACCGCGAGTGTTACTTGAAAAAGTTAACATTAACCAATGGGACCAGAGATTGGCCGACCCGTACACACTCTGCACGATCTGACAGGATTATCTACAGTGGAATGGCCACACATACACACAACACACAGACCTGACACTCAACATGCGTCTTCTCACTGTTGAAGTTCCCTCTCCTTTCTACAATTGCCATTGCAACTATGGCAGTTGTAGAAAGGGAGACGACACTTAGACAGTTTCCACTGGGGCATGCCCCCGGACTCCCCTAGAGGGTTCGGGGGCCTCCCCCAGGATCTCATGAAATCCTGTGGGAAACACTGATTCATCAGTTTCCACTAACATGGAGAGAATCAGATAGTGACTGGCCTTGTGGGTTGAGCTTTGTAGGACTCGTGCCCAGCCATTGTGTCATAGATAAACTGCAAAAAAAATGATTACCTTATACTCATTCATTTTCCCTTATTGGCTGGAGGATATTAGCTACATGGTGATCAGTGTAGAGTCTGTGAAGTAATGAATAGAGAGAAGTCATGCACTACTACCTGTAATTGTCACTTCATAGGCCAGTCATACATTATATAACGCACACATTTGTGTTGGTTGTAAAACTTAGCTGTTGGTGCACCTCCTAGTTCTTCTGATTAGCAAACAGTGTTTTTCTTGCTCTGTATTGGTGTGAGTGTTCTCAGCCAATGTTGCTAACATGCTGCTATTGTTTTGAGCCTGACTGATTTGTGCAGCCGTTAAACACATACAGGGTTATGGAGTTTCTGCTGTATTGTAGAGTTTCGAGAAAGAATTGTAAAATATATCTGGGAAATTTAATTTGCCTTTCATCAATAACACTCCAGGGCAGAATCCGATTTTTTGGCCATGGAGGGATTCACTCCCAAATTTCTTACCAGAAACTCTAGAAAATCATGGTAGCCTGTATAAGGACCATGATGGGAGCCATGATGTGTCAGCACTCGAAGGGTTCTGAACACACCGTCAGGTCAGAGCATATGCAGAGAGAACGCTGTCACACTGAACTCTTGTTGTGTTGCAGCCTGTGAAGGACGACCCACATTTCCATCACTTCCTCCTCAGCCAGTCTGAGAAGGTAAGAGGAAGCATGCTGCTCAGTAGTTTGACATCTGTACCTTTTTTATCATTTTTTTTTTGTCCTGGTTCAGTTGTAGGTTTGGGTTTCAAATAGTCCGATAGCCCTTCATATCAGATGTTGTTTGATAACCAATCTGAGCCTGTGCTGTAGTCCTGTGTTCTCCTCTGAATGTGTCAGCTTGGTTTGATTTGATCAGTGGTGATAAACATCTTCACCCCTCTCTGGACACACCCAAGCTGAGTTTCCCAGAGGCAGTAGTGTTTATCATGACACCCACAGTGTGATGTGTGTGAGTGTATTGGTCACCTGTTATCTGACTGTCTCCTCTCTGCCCACAGCCAGCCTCATCAATGGAACCTATTAGCAAGCGCCTGAAGATCATTGAAGAGGTAAAGTTACTAGTGCATTTTAGTTAAACTAACCAGTAGGCCTGCCGCAGTAGACGGTGTTACATGGTGTTCGGGCATTCACGATACCAATACTTGCCCACCGCCCCCCACCATCATTTTGCTTTCTTATGACCCATTTAGTTCATTTTTGATGAACCTCACCGTGGCATCCCTGCTAACCACTCAAAATGTTGCAACGTCATAATAATATTAACTTTAACTTTTACAAAGGAGTTTGTTTTACATTTTAAAGTGTAGTGTTTTCAATACCACCATTTCAGGAATATATTTAGGTTGATAGCAAAGCTAGGTGAGGCTTTGCTCTTCCTTCAATATGGAATTGACTGTTGCTTTTGATGTGCAGGACACAGGTTCAACGTCTATCCAAGCAGCAGACAGCACAGCCATCAATGGCAGCATCACACCCACAGATAAAAGGTATGAACACATCCTCACTGCAGCGTTACACAACACCATTATGAAAATGACTACATCACCAGGTTAACACCTAGGATTACTGTGACTAATGTTATTACTAACCTTTTAAAGGGTTCTTGGATTTTAGCTTAGACCACACAGACCTATGAATGCTAAGTTTTCATTTCAGCGTGGGCCTGCTCATGTTTTGATTTCTTTGTTGTTTGTGGACTTGGCCCTCCAGGATAGGGTTCCTAGGTCTGGGGCTGATGGGCAGCGGTATCGTTTCCAACCTGTTGAAAATGGGTCATGTTGTCACCGTGTGGAACCGCACAGCAGAAAAGGTACTGTAATGCAGCACACAGTCACTGCCACACAGGAAACCACATCACCCAGTTTGAAATGATTACTAATACTGATAACGAGGTGTCAGTAACACCAGTGACATGTTGCAGTGTTGGACTTATGAGAATATATTTCATTTGAAACTGTCTGCTCATGTTCAGTGTCTTCAAAGTAATCATTTGCATGTCATAAGTAGTTTCTAAGACCTCACATCTGATTACAGTAAACTATATATTTAAAATGCCTTTTAGCTAGTATCACTGTAATTATAGAGTTTTTTTCAGCAGTTGATTTAATTCATGAATTCAGTTAATGAAATGAAGATACTCAGCAGGGATACTCAACTTGCTTTGTAAAATGACAGGAGACCAGCGGCCAGTTAATAACCAAACATTAATATCTATCAGATATTATGAGGTGCTACCAGACGGGAACACTGCACTGAAGCTAGCATGTTTTGATGCCTGATATTAGCAACCTTGCATACAGCAGTTGTCAATTGGCAAATTAAACAGTTTGGCATGAGGTGGCAAAATGAAGGCATATTCATCCGTCTGTTTTTCATTGAATTGCCTGTTTTCATTGTCAACCCTTCAACGTTTGCAGCCAGTCGCAGCAGGTCTGCAAAGGACCATGGGAGAAGTTTGCCCTCAAGATTTTCTGCCAGGCAGACAGCCCTGAAGGCAAACTTCTCCAGCGTGCCCCGCGCAGGTCAGGTGTACATGAACTTTTTGCAGAAATCAAGTGTCACCACTTGCACTGCACAGATTGCTGATAGGTTTATATGCAACTTTAACAGCTAAGGGACATTACTGGTCATTTACTAATTGGTATAAACAAAACATTCCCAGTGCGAATCAGTTTATTTTGACTAAAACTGAAGAGGGCTCCACCCACAGAGCAGTAACAGCAGCTGATGAGACGCAAAAAGACAGTTGGATCATGTCAGGCAACCTTCTCTACTGGGAAAGGAAAAAACAAGTTAAAGTCAAGTCTGTTTTATTCATATCATATCCTTTTTATTGGGCAGAAAAAAAGCAGAAAAGCTGCCAGGAAGAGCAACAAAGTAGGGGTCTCTCTTCCAGGAGGGACAGAAGTGCAATAGATGTATTGCATTATAATGCATCTGTAGAATAATAATAGGAGAAACTGAATCGCAATATACAGTAAATTAAAGCACAAACATATGATATTAAACAAATACTGAAGGTAAGTGAACACATATGGGTATGTTAAAAAGTTTGAAAGTGTTTAGTGTGAAACATGTGGATCAGAGAAGACATTAAGCAAGGTGGCTCCAAGCACTGATAGAACCTGGACCACAACACTTCTCCTCCTCCTCCTCAGTTCAACAAAGAACCTGGAAAGAGACCAGGCTGCACGCAAACATAAGAGCAAAAACTCACGGAGAGAAACACACGAGATGCATATGATCAACATTTCACATTAGTCAGTTTAGTTTGAATTCCCAAACACAGGGCATTGATCAAACAGCTTTGCATTCATTGTACCAGAGGTTGGCACAAGGGATCACATTCTTAATCAGAAAGATTGGATGCATGTTGATAAAGCGTAGCGTGCCCATGTCAGGTGTGTGTTGGCATGCTGCTGCTGACTGGTTAGACAATGACTCCTGCCTGCTGTGTTCCAGTGTGACCTGTTCATCCAGGAGGGCGCCAGGTTAGGCCGGACTCCTGCAGAGGTGGCTTCCATGTGTGATATCACTTTCTCCTGCGTCTCTGACCCAAAGGCTGCCAGGGATGTGAGTACCATGTCAACTACAGTGAATGGCTTCCTGTGGAAGGTTGAAGCACTGGCTTATGGGTAAAAAATAATTAACCTTCTCTGTGTATTTGTGTTTGTTGCTCTCCAGTTGGTGTTGGGACCCAGTGGAGTGCTGCAGGGAATCAGACCAGGCAAATGCTACATAGAGATGTCCACTGTAGACCCAGAGACCATCACAGAACTCTCACAGGTATACACACATAACACACATGCACACACACCAAAGTAGCCACATTTTGACGTCTAAACAACCTTATGTTAAGTACACAGAATAAAATGATGCAGTATTAAAATCAGGGTTTGTACAAAGTGTTGAAAATTTGGGAAAAAAATTTAACCATTACGTTTTCATGGTTAGGAATTTCAATATACTCCTTGAAAGATAATTGATTTTCAACATAATCTGGTGTTTCATAATCTACGCAATCACTCATGTAAATAAACTATCCCATTGTCATAGTTTGTTTATTGTCTCCTGGCGTCTCACACCAGACGTGGAGCAGACCGGAGCTAGATTGACTGACATGGGCTCCAAAATGAAAATGGGTTATTTTTCCGTTCCGCTCCACATCCTGAGGGCGACCATCTGCTCTCAGATGATTGCTGTTGGTAAAAGCTTCGAGAGTCTGGAAATGTTTAAGTACCTTGAAAGTGCTTGAATTTTACTCTTTAAAAGCTGTACAAACCCTGTAAAATAGGCATATAGGTTTCAAAGCTTTTGACCACAAGGAACTATCCCAAACCCTCCAAAGTGTTGTGGCTTCTCTTCTCGATCTGCAATATATACAGTAGTAGCCGTTATCATCATTGGAGTAGTAGAAGTATTACTGTATCAACTAGTTATCCATGTTTGAATGTTAGGTGATCACGTCGCGGGGCGGCCGTTTCCTGGAGGCTCCAGTGGCCGGAAGCCAGCAGCTCTCCAATGATGGCATGCTGGTCATCCTGGCAGCTGGTGACAGAACAGTGTACGAGGACTGCAGCAGCTGCTTCCAGGCCATGGGCAAGACCTCCTTCTTTCTGGGTGTGTAGGCCGTCCGGATACAAATCGGCTTGCAATTCATTCAGTACGACACATGTTCAGGGTTCACTGTTGGATACACTCAAAATAGTTTCAACAAAGATGAACATGAACCACTTCTTAGCTAGTTCTTGGCTCTGACCAGTTGCCAGGCAACCAGCAGAGACTCGAGGAAGTTACTGATCTTGGCCAAGAAATAGCCCGGCACATAACACCCTGTACAACAGTGAATTGTCATTTTCACACTTTGGTTTTTGTAGGGATTAAACAAAAGAGATGTAACGTGTTTATAACTTTATTCTGTTACCGTTGGGCAGAGCCAGGCTGGCTGTTTTCCCCTGTTTCGAAGCTAACCGGCACCTGGCTTTAGCTACATATTTAACGTCCAATCTTCTCATCTAACTCTCTGCAACAAAACAAATGAGCAAATTTCCTAAAATGTCCAAGTATTCCTTTAAGGTAATGTGGGTAGATTGTAAAGCTGCAATTGGTGTAGGTAACAATCTCCAGTGTTTCTTGTCGGTGAACGACCTTGAAAGTATCTAACATTTCAGATCGATCAGTCTCCCCCCTGCTTTCTGTCTAGTTTCACATTTTGTGGACATTCATTGGTAGAGCTTTAACTGCACTTCGTAAAAAGCCAATCCCAGGCCAGCTGAAATTTAGGCAGGGACACAGTGAGGATGATGGTCATCGATACTGTTGCCTATTTCTACTTTTATGTGTATATAAAAATGCGTGTGTATGTGTTTTCAGGTGAAGCAGGGAATGCAGCAAGGATGATGCTAATACTCAACATGGTGCAGGGCAGCTTCATGGCCACCATTGCAGAGGGGCTAACCCTGGCCCAGGCCACCGGCCAATCGCAGCAGACCTTCCTGGACATCCTGTGCCAGGGCCAGATGGCAAGCACCTTTGTGGACCAGAAATGCCAAAGTAAGTCAACACAAAGGAGGTTTTAAGTCCTGTGTTGACTGACTTACCTGCACCTTGCTTTCTTGTTGTCTTTTATTAATTGTATGTGTTAGCTCGTTTTTCTTCCTTCAGTCCTAAATGGTAATGCTTTAGTTTGTGGCCATAGAAAAGCTGGTTACATGAACACTGTCAGATATTTTCAAACAAAACGTATTTTTGAAGATACGCTCATAATAACCTTTCTTCCTGCCTCTTCCAGATATTTTACAGGGCAACTTTAAGCCAGACTACTATCTGAAACATATTCAGAAGGACCTGAGGCTAGCCATCTCCATGGGCGACATGGCCAACCATCCAACCCCAATGGCTGCAGCTGCCAATGAGGTACAACTGTGTGCTTTTACAACAATACAATGGCATCTTTTTAGCTGTGAACCGGTGACCAAAAAATGGCCTGCCTGCTGTCAATACTAAGGGATTATTTAGTTCAAATCAATGGGCTACAGTGCCTCATTCATGATTAGAACCCAGACTCTTCCTCTGTGGCCACCAGCAGGCCAAAGTGTCTGGATCACTTTCCATGAACTTTGGTGTGGATACTGTAAATAGACCTTTTGCACAGCAGTAGCACAGGTGTCACTAATAACAACGATGGCTCTGTTTAAATGTTCCAGTAAGTCGTGACAGTGAGCAAGCATGAACACCAGCACCCTGAAACTGAAGCAGCTAGATGGAATTCAGCCAGCATTCATTTAATTATTTACACCTGAGCTTTTCCTGCTGTGATTCTCAAAGAGTGGCTCTGGCAAGTCAAGCTTGACCAAACTAACACGTAATTATTTCTAATGAATTTGAACACAACCCTTATAGCATAATGCTATAATGCTTCACCAGCTGCTGAGTCCAAATACTGAAGCTTCTCATTCACAACTATTAAGTGGATCAGATTCAAATGTTGATCTGTTTAACTGGGAGACTCTTAAACTGCTGATCAGCTAATCATTTCTCCACTCTGCTGGTCCATGTTGAACTACAGAAACACACAGTGGTGGTACAGAGTGATGTCTGCAGAGAGCACATTAACCAGAGGACAGACAGAAAGAACATTCATCTGCTCTCTACGACTCTACGCCACTGATGTTTGTTATTTTAAGTGACAGTGAGCTGCGGCTAAAAAGAACAAGCTGCTACCTGAATGTTTTATACATCATTCTTTGCTAACAAAGCGAGAGGAGAAAGAACACGTTCGATAAGAGGTTGGTTAGCATGGGAACTTGATGAATTCTGCCAACTGGGAGCCGGAACCAGTCCCTAACTGGCAGGGTTATGAGGAAATTATTCATGATGATGAAACCAGGGTCCACTGTGACATTTGTCCTTCTAACACATCTAAGTATGGTGGGGTGTGTTGAACGATGCATCATCATGGAAGCCACTAGCCAGGGTTTAGAAGTGTACTTTTATTTTTACTTTTTTTTTCTCTCCATGCCGCTGTGTGTTTTAGCAGTTTTCTCCATTGAAACTTTCTTTTATCCACCTGCAGTCATACCGAAGCCTTTCTTCAGGGTTCTTACAAAGTCTTTGGGAAATGCTTTATTTTAACCATTATATTTTCAAGGTTAGGAATATGCTAAATTCGAATATACTCCTTGAAAAATGGTTTGTTTTCAACATAATCTGGTGTTTCATCATCTACACAATCACTCATGGAAACCAAAAATGTTTTATTATTTCAAATGAAACTATCCCGTCATCATTTGTTTGTTGTCTCCTGGCATTTATAGTAACAATTTATGTGATGCTTCAAGAGTCTGGACGTTTTTGGTTTAGGTACCTTGAAAGTGCTTGAAAAGTGTTTTGAATTTAACTCTTACAATGCTGTACGAACCCACCCTGTTTCTTATAAAGGATGCAGAAATAACAATAGGAGTGAAGCATGTGCAATACATCTGAAACTTTTGTTTTTTTTGCTCTTCCTGTGCAGGTATACAAGAGGGCTAAGGCACTGGACCAGTCAGACAATGATATTTCTGCAGTCTACAGAGCCTACATTCACTAGAGCGAGGTGGGACCCATCCTCTGGACCACGCAGTCTTTAATCCCTTATTATTTCTCCCTCGTCATGTAATGAGTTTTTATTTTAAATTCTAGATGTTTTTCTTTCACTTTGCCCCGGCGCCAGCCATGTTACCTGCCCACAACTCATGGGATTGTAATAATTTTGTTAGAGGCAACCTTGAGTATTGCACTGACTGTACTGGGGGAATATCCGCTGTAAGAGTGCTCCTAATGTTGTTGCACTTGCTGTGGGGGCAGTTTGGTAAGGATGTCGGGTCCAGTGCCACTGTGAAGAGCAGGGTGTCCAGCTCAAGCCAGAGAAATAGCTGTCAGGTTTTGTGGATGCATAAACCCTAAAGAAGATTTTTTTTTTTTTTATGTGCAAATGATGAGTTTATTTAATTGAGTGTGATGCTTTTCTTTTAAATGTCCAGAATTCCATGAGAGAAAACACCAAGAACATGCCGCTGCATTGCCTTAAAATTGTAACCCCTCAAGTCTTTCAAGAATAGATGTATTTATTTATGTTTCTTTCCAGGTCTTCTTGGTGCAGTTTGGCCATGGCTTGTTTCTGTATTTGATGAGATGATTTCTGCTTTTACGTTGGTGTTAATGATCTTTCTTGAATAGGTCAAGGACAGAGCAACAGATGTGTTGAGGCCTTTAAAATGCAGTAATAATTGAGATTTCCACGTTTTGAAACCCTTCGTTTTTTGTGTTTGGAAGCGTTCTCATTTCCACTGTGTTTTTCTTATATTATGTTTTTAATATATTACTCTGAAACTAATTAAATCCACTTTTTGAGTTGAGCCACCCTGACTATGTAGTAGAGGTCTTCACAAGTCCCCACTCAGCTCTTGGTGAACGAGAACTGATTCGGGTCTGGAACCTGACCGATAAATTGGCCAGTGAATATTATCAACCGATATAAGCTTGTGACGATTCATCATATGTCTGCTGCTGATTAACATGAAATGTCAGGACAGAAATCCCAAATTGCACAGTTTGTCCATCAGAGAGCACAGACAAGTTTATTCTTACACTGTCAAATGCCCTGCTCACTACATATCAATAAACAAATTGAAGGTATTGTTATCAAAAATATGCATTTGTTAAAAAGCAGATTTTAGTGGATATATCTTTTATAATTTATTTTTTTTCTCAAATGTTTGTCAGTATCTGCCTCAAAACTTCAGTACCAGTCAGGCTCTGCTGGGGTCTAAATGATTTTCAGTTTAAACTGCTCAGTTGGGGTTCCATTCTGTTGCTGCAGGTCAAAGGTTTGTGTGTCAATATGTCTAATACTCGAGTGGATCCAAGCGGACGCTTATCGGTTCTGATGCATCAACATCATAAAGTGTGAACTGTGAAGTGCAGGAAAAATGGCACGTATTAATGCTCTTCTCCTGTCTATTGGCTTGTTTATTCTGGATCAGGTGTAATCATCCTTGAGCCTCTTTTTAAAATGAATTTAATGCACGTTAGATTTGGGCAGTTTTTCTATGGGTCCATTTTGGATTCTGTCCAGAATTTTGAACCCGTGAAGACCTCGACTACGTAGCCTAAAACATACCCTACATAAGTACGCAGGTGCAAAAGAAACCTGGCACAATTCTGCACACTCAACCTGAGGTGTTATGTACCTGAGAGGGTGAAACAAATCAAAGACAGCTTTAATGTGTTGGAGCACTCTAAAAACTGCAGTTGTGTGTTCATTTTCTGTCCAATTTGACCAACAGCTCCATGGTGCAAGAAGGATGTGGGTATTAGTTTTAATCTAATCTATCACACGCGGTCCAGGAAGTAAGTGCAGAAAAGGGTGAATCAAGATGGTAAATACGACAGCAATTCAGTTTTCCTTTTCTTTTCCTTCAAGAAAAAAAATATAGAAAACATCCTCACAAGGAGCATGTGAGTAGTCGACCCCACTGTCACCATCTTGGATGTGACGGAGTGATTTAAACATGAGTCAGCTGTAGCAACAAGCCCTTCTGTTTTTTCACTGGAACTCCTGCAGTGTGACAAGAAGCCACAGAGCTCAGAGCAGGAGCGTGTGCAGCACTAAGAAAAGAGCTCATGGTGTTTTGTTTCTTTAAGGCCTGCGGTTTTTTATCAGTTTCAACTGTAAATTAGTTTTCACAAAAACGAATCATTTAGCTGCATGTTAAGAATCCAACATCCCATTTTGAAAGATTTTCTGTTTTCCAATCAAATGATGTTTAAGGGTTTTAAGTTAGGTTCCCCTTACACACTAGTGTAACCTGTTTTTAGAAGACATGTAAATAGCACATTAGGTTGACTTGGGGTTTCTTTTATATCGACAATAACTGGGATTAATGAAAACAACTACTTTTGGTTTTGACTCTACAGAGCGACTCTCTGACATCTTTGTGTCTTAATACTGTAGATTGTTCAGTTGTTCAAGTGTAAATGGTTTATTAATATGTGGCTTATATAATCTGGCTTATTATCGCATTGAAATGACAATGAGTTGGATCCCGTTGAAGGAAGGAGGTTGTAACTTTGGTTTTGGGGGATATTTATGATTTTGTGTACATGTGGGAATATCAAGACTTTTGTGCTGTTTAATAAACCCTCTCCTGATTACTGACATGTATGCATGTTTAATCACTGATCAAGTGTTACCTTGTCCTGTTAATATTATTTGGACTATTCATTTAATTCTCAATGCCTCAAAAACAAATGTGTCTGTCTCTCAATACTCGACTTCCCTCAATAACTTCCCTACCGTGTCTGTGGCTCAGTCTACTGCTTCTTATTCAAAATAAGTCTTTTAAAACAAGTCACTAGTTTTTAACAAATGTTACTCAAACACGAGGACATGGGGACTATTTTCAGCGCCGGATGAATCCACATTTGGTGCTCTATTGAGTATCTGGGGCAGAAGGACGGTGTATGTGGGATTGAGTCCAAATGAACTACAGCGTGTGTTCATGATAATGAAGGAATATGTCACCCAGTGCAACAGTGCGACTCATTGATGTGTTTTTAATAGTTTCTGGACAATAATGGAGCTCTATGGCACAGAGGAAGAAAATCAGGCTTTGATACACACACAATACGTTAGTATTTTGGTCTTGGGATTTGTTCACAGTAGGAAAATAAATAATATCACCATCTTTATCCTTTACTGTAAATGCGACATATCTTGTCAGCTCATTACCAGTCTAGAAATGTCAACTTTGGAGGATCTGACTCCTTCAGTGGGACCGAGCTTCTCTTTTCCATCATCCACTTTGAGGTGAGGCCTTCTCACCTATAGGTAAGAACCCCCTATATTCGGAGGTCGGCAGACTTAAGATACACTGTCAGGTCAGTTTACTTATCACATAGTACGCTACTTCAGCCTGTGAAGAAGTCTGAGAAAATCGGGGATCTCACATTGGGCTTGAGACTACAACTTTATAACAGAAAGCCTGAGTTACAAACTGGAGGTGTGAAGTTTGAAAGTTACTACATGCTGGGGAAGGCAGGGAAGGTCAAACAAAGGATTTTCTCTCTCAAGTCCCTGACTTTATGGAGGTGCCTTACAAAATTACTTGAACACCCTTTAAAATGGGGCCATCATCACACATCAGTAGTTGAAAAGTTCCAGATCCCTCTTTTAGTAGAGACGTTTATTATAAACACCCTCTGCTTTTCAAGTACTGGTCATAAAATGAATATTGACATTGATCAAAATGATATTAACTGCAGGTCTGTCACAGTTAGTAGATAGTAGATGTATTAAAGGGGAAGGGGCCCACTGAGGCTGCATTATGACCAAACTCCCAAATGCTGGCTTAGGTGGAAATCAAGTGTCTTAACATTTTCCATGTCACCTGAATGCTGCAGAGTACGGTATGTTTCTGTGACTCTGGGCGGAAGTTGTATTCCCAAATAAGGACTAGTGGGTGGGGCAACTTTAATAGAGAACGTGTGACCAGCCTAATGCTGCTTTCAGGTGTCCTCGTAAAGAGCACAATACATTCTCTTCATTATGGTGTTTTGGTCGGAATTAATAACAAAATACTTAAAATTAAAGCCTAAACCATATGTAGCTAAAATACATCACGTGCTTCTTCTATACTCCCAGTATCTTCAGTTGTGTATGTCAGCAGCTCGTGTCTAGATCCAAATGGTAATTTTTTCATTTGTTTTTGGGGTCGTGCGTGTTGGTGCTCCCGTTATTTCCGACAGTACATGAAGGCAACAGATCCTCTGCTAAGCTAGTACGTAGTAAAACATCTTCATCCCAAGGAGAGAGGACAGTGTTTCAAGGTGGTAATCGAGGGTTTGCTTCTGTTTGCTGGACAACATGCTCAACCCGCAGAGATCTCTGTCGGAGCTGCCCAAGATGTCCGCTGCCAGTCAAGTGGAGAGAGCTGTGTTGGTACGCTGTTCTGCCTGCGCTCCGCTACCCTGCGAGTAGGCAGGGACACGGTGCTGTATGGCTGTATGGCAATCTACTTTACTGACTGACAGACTCGTCGCTTAATATAACATGTGTTGACATTTTGTATTTGATATTTTAAAAGAGTGAAGCTGGACGTAAGAGACGTAGCCTTTTGTGTAGCAAGTGTTAGCCGAGAGGGACAGTAGCATCCGCGCGCTACACTGCAGACTGTAGCCATGGCTCGCGCGGTCACAGTCATTCTGTGATGATGTTGACAGTGGGCCTGTTTGTATGGCAGCACTTGATAACACCAGATAAACTGAGCAAATCAAATAACATGATATGTAAGTGACAACTAACTGAACTCAGATTCTCGGTGGCCTAAGCTTTTAATTGAAAGTGAACTATTCTCTGTATTTACTGTCACTGCTGACTATAATTGCGTGGTTTAGAAATGTTTTAGCTGCAAATCACACGAAACGATAGAGTAAATTCAACAAAAGCAAACGTGATATTCACTGTGATGACCTTCAAGCCTTTGAAAACGGACGTATTTTTCTTCCGTAATGAAGTGACTAAATGAAACCCAGTGGCTGCCTAGAAGATCAGAAAACCGCATTAAGACATCAAAAGCATCATCATATGCCTCTGAAAATGGTTATTAGTGAACAATTAGTAAGTAGTAAAAATGCTTTATTCCAAGTGTCTTATGATGTCAAAGTATTTTTCACCTTTACCCTTTTGAAATGTTCCTGGTGTTCACCAATGGAGAGCCAAAGGGTTCAATTAAATGAATATTTAAGACATAATGGAAATAAATAATCATATGGATAAATACAGATGCAATATCTAACCATGAAATTGTGAAATACTCTTGTAAACATTCAAAAGGCAGCTCATTCTTATGAAACATTACAACATCCTTAATTTCACAATAACAGAGTTGACCTCAGCAGTTTTTTTTTTTTTTTAAATTTCGGAATGGCCTTTTCCAAAGTCTGTTTTTATTCCACAACAGGGCAGCACCAGCAGTTATGTGATTGGTTGTCTGTCACATAACATGCCCTGTTTGTCTAGACTGACAGATAAAGGCTATGATGAAAAGCTTTCATTGGGACAGATCACAATGTATAACAAAGCAGACATTAGAAAAAGCTGCAGTAATCAAATATAAATCACCTGTAGTAAACTTTTATTGTGAAAAAGAGAAGGAGGAATTAGCAATAATGAAATAAACATGATATATTTAGTCTGTATTTATTTCATAATGTCTTATTTATTTTTGTAATACTGAACACTTTGGGTCTACACAGTCACTGGACTTCAGCGTTGACTGAGGAAGGAAGGCCCTGTGAGTAGGCACTCCTTGCTCCTCCTTGGACTGGAAGCAGGCCTGGATTAGCTCTGATGCAGGTTGAGGGTCACTGACCAGCTGGGACATGAGTCCTCTTTTATAATAAGTCTGTAAAGTTCAGACTTTGATTCATTTGTTAACAAATGTATCACTGTTAAATTGGATTGCATTATATTTAGTCTACCCCAGTCAACACCTCTCTCAAACAGTATCAACAAAAACTTAACTTTTAACTTAACTTAAAACTGTTGTATTAAACTGCATTACTTTTTGCTAGGTGCACCTATAAACTGGCACCTGAGTGTATACACCTGTAGAATAAAGTGAGAAGCAAAGTACAAATGGCAGGGCAACACATGACTGAACGTGCAAGCTGTGAAAACGCTGTACAGAAAGGTGCAACTGTTTTGCAACTGTTTACAATCTTTACAAACATTATAGAGTATGAATGGAAAAATGCACAAACTGGATTAAGGGTGGCATCAGACAACATGTAGGAGATGTGATACAAAAACTAATAAAATAATAGGAGTTAGCAGAAAGGGCTTGAGTTTGATCTTTATGATAGCAGCGTATAGACTAGACTAGACTTTGTTAGTGTCCAGCAGTGGGAGGAGTTGTACAGTTGGTGTTGAGTGGAACACCTTGGTGGTGTCAGTCTGTAGCTGAAGCTGCTCCTGTATTCACCCAGACAGACATGAAGGTGGGGGGAGGTGTTGTCCACGATGCAACGCTACGTCTGACACCTCCACCAGAGAATATAGTTCCACCCCCAGGACAGAGCCAGCCTGATGATCCTTGTTGATCCTGTTGGTGTGAGCTGCCTCTCTGTCTCCTTTGATGGAGTCTTCCTTCGCCTGAGGAAAAGACTTTTGAGATTCAACTGTGTAGAGTCATCCATTGACATGGTGGTTTTGATGTTGCTGAGTGTCCCACCCCATTACCCTGTTGACCTTAATAATCATGTATGAGTTAAATCATTATTTTTTTCTTTTTGGTAGGAGGAAGAATTTAACTGGCTGCTTAAAGAAGAAGTGCATGCTGTCCTTAAGCAGCTCCAGGATGTCCTCAAGGTAAAAGTTAATCTTTCATGTTTATTGCTGTATTTAGGGCTGAGTGATGTGCTTGATATCAATATCACAATATTAAAGGGCCATTCCACCAATTTTACACATGGAGGTCTGTTTACTTGTCATAGTGAGTCCCACTCAGCCTGTGCAAACAGTTGTATAATGTCATCTGTAAGTCTGGAGGAGCTTTGTCAAGTTTGAGGAAATAACCCTGGGGATGTCATAGTGATGTCATCATGTTATATCTGCCTGGGCTTGAAGACTTCACATTTATTACAGGAATCCTGCCTTACAAAATGGTGGCAGGGAGTTTGAAAGACGTGGTTTACCAGGCAGGAAGGGTCTAACGAAGAGACGCTATCAAGTTGCATTATGGGAGATGTAGGATCCAGTGTTTTTGGAGCTTTACCCACACTAGGTACTACAAATCAAGATATCTCGGCCTGTGCTGCCATTGGTTTTGACCCCCAACCTAATTGATAATGTTCACTACAGTGAACTGTGTCCCACTGTGATGCATTTTGAGGGGACAAAGCTCCTCACACATGTAAAATAGTTTTTATTTCCATTTTGTTCAACATCATTAATTTGGTCAACAGAAATTTGTAAAATGTTAAAAGAATATGATCTTATGAAAGTCGATAAATGATATTGCATTGTCACCCAGTCCTAGCTGTAATGGATTTTCAGTAGGTGTCAAACACTTGTAACTGAATTATAGACCAAATGTAGAATTAGTAGGAACAATCAGTCTGTAGAAGTGCTAATCCACACCTGAAATGATGCATCTGCAATATCAAATCAAAGGCCATGGCATCACAACACTGTGATTAAGATTTGATTGTAAGTTTGCTCTGCCATCAACAGGAGGCATCTAGACGGTTCTCCATGCCGACGCCAGGCCTGGAGAGTCAGCTCAAACAGGAAAACTTCATCCTCGGCAGCTCAACGTAATAAACCACCTGTAACCATTTTATTTGAAAGTGTAACTCTTTATGGTGTACAGTTACTATGGCCATAAAAAATGCATGCAATACAATGGTTAGCTCGTCTTGAGTGAAATAAGTAGGCCATGTCTGTTACATAACATTGTGTGTTCCTGTGGAGGAAGTGGCTAGATAGAGACAGAATGAATGTGGTGGTCATTTCCTTCATGTTGTAATCTTTCAGATCAGGTTCCCTCCTTCACACACTGCCCTCCCTTTCCATAATCTGTCGTTCCTGTTGTTCCTCTGGTGATGCTGAAATAAAAATGTGATGTGTTGTTTTGCAGCATGGATCAAGTGAAGGGGGTGCTGACTCTGCAGGGAGAGGCTCTGACTCAGGCTGTGAGTTTGTCTAGTTCTCACTGAGGCTTTATTTATTAAAATGAAACATTGATTTAAGCTGATGTGTTCCTTGTTAATGATTTGCTTTTCTTAACAGGACATAAACCTGAAGGTTGCAAAGAGCAGTCAAGTGTTGCACTTTCAGTTCAGAGAAGACAAGCAGTGGAAACTGCAGCAGGTACAGTATTTCAGTGTGTAACGCTACCAGAACAATGGAAACAAAATTGAGAAAAACTGTTTAAGGTTCTATGTGGAGTTTTCAGACGTTCATGCGCCCTCCTGAGTTCCTTACCTCTCTTCAGCTCCCATAGAGCACCAACAGTGTGCAATACTAGCTAACGCTTAGAAATGGAGTCCGCTAAAATACTGTCTTGAGTGGATAATGTCAGCTAATTCATCCAGATTCCCAGGGCTGATCTGGCTGGTCAACTGGCTAGCATGCCATTTGAAAATTAATCAGCTAACGTTACGAAGAAACCAATGCCAGATCCATGCCATGTAGCTAAGTTACAGCTACATGGCTAACCTTAGCTTAGGTTACAGTTAGCTAGTTGGCCGCCCCTGCCTTGCATCGCCCTTGGCCAGTAGAAAGCAATCATTAGTTATACACCTTTGCTTTGTACCATCACATCATTTATTGTTGGCTAAAATCAACACCGTTTGTCATCATACATAAGTTAGTATCATGGATCACTAACATATTTGCTCAGATAATATTTTGCTAGTGATAACTATCTTTATGACTATAACGACTATTTTTTGTAAAAAACAAAACAAAAGAATAAAAAAAACATGTTTTATGAATGAAACCATCAGATGAATGATATCCGCCGCCTTTTTATGTCACTGTGGACATTTGGGATGGACATTTAAGTTTGAAACAACCCTGTGTTTGCCAAATTGGGGAAGTCTTAAAATAACATTTTTGCTAGCATGTTGTTAGCTGGTTGTTGTTAGTTACCATGGTGTTACCTGGTGATGTTGTTGAGAAGAGTGTATGTTTTGTTGCTTGCTAAGTTGAGGTTGATGTCCAATGATTGCAGTGTGCTAGTTAGCATAACATGTTGGTAGCTGGTTGTTGTTAGCTAGCATGTTGTTAGCCCATGATTTCAGCTGGTGGCCAGTTGGGCCAGCCATCATAGCTTAGCCTAATGCAGATACAATGTAGATATAAGGCCAGTTTAAGCAGCTGAGTGTCTGCTCTTTGTTAAAGTGAGAGTATGATTTGAAGGCAGTTTAAAGGTACGTTAGGTCAGGGGCTAGAGAATGAAAAGAAACCTTTTGGCACATTTCAGTGTGTATATTGATAACTGATGTCTAATACAGTCTTCTTACCTTGGCTGTAAATACAAAATGTTACTTTTTGTATGCAAATTATAGTAATGCTTGAATTCCACCTCTCTCTTGTGTCCGTTCATCCATCAGATCCAGGATGCCAGGAACCACGTGAGCCAGGCTCTACAGCTGCTGAGCAGCCATGATGAGAGCTACCACTTCAGGACAGGGGCTGAGGTCAATAAGGTCTGTTCTCTGTTTCCTCATGGCAACCACATCCTGTTCCAGTCAGTACAGAGCTGAATATGGATGACATCCCAGTCTTTTGCTGTGTCAGTGATACTCCTGTCATGTTTCTATTATTGCTGTAGCTCATGGATGCAGTGATGCTCCAGCTGACGCGAGCGCGAAACCGCCTCACAACCCCGGCCTCCATGACGCTCCCTGAGCTGGCCACCAGTGGTCTGATGGTACAGGACAAAAGACAGAACACATTACACACACACTGCTTTAACACACTGAGGACCAGAGTATGACTGACAATGGATTTTTGAGGCAGAAATTGTTCTGATAAAATCTGATACTGAAGATGAACAATTTGTTTTTTAACAAATTTGTTACAAAAGCATTACATTAAATTGCATTTATTTAGCTGACACTTTTATCCAAAGCGACTTAAAATAAATGCATTTCAACCACGTGGATACAATCCAAAAATTGCAAGAATCATGCAAGTACAACAACTTACTGTAATCAAATATGCTGAGCTGCTTCAAGTGCAACATTTAGAAACAAGCCATAGACAAAGAGTTTTTATATGGACCAAGGTGCAGTCTGAACAGATGAGTTTTCAGTCTGCAGAGAGTTTCTGCTGTCCTGATGTCGATGGGGAGCTTGTTCCACCATTGTGGAGCCAGGACAGCAAACAGTTATGATTTTGTTAAACGGTAGCTGGGCCCCAATCGTAATGAGGGAGTAGCAAGCTGATTGGCAGTGGCAGAGCATAGTGGACGGGCCTGAGCCATTTACACCACGGTAATCAAGTACCAGGGTCTTGAATCGGATTCGAGCAGCCACCGGTAGTCAGTGCAGGGTGTAGAGGAGCAGTGTAGTGTGGGAGAACTTGGGTAGGTAGAAGACGAGCCTGGCTGCTGCATTCTGGATCAGCTGCGGAGGATGGATGCCACATGCAGGCACACCAGCCAGAAGTGAGTTATAGCAGCGGGTTAATGCTCATAGTGTCGCTCGTATGGGTGGAATGTTAGGGTCCACATAGTTGTGGCCATGTAGTATAAGTACTGAGGGGGGCATTTTACAATTGAAAAATAAACCTGTCAGCGTTCTCTTCTGGACAAACTACATCTCGCATACACCTAAAGACTAAAAGTATGTAAGTAAGCATGAAGCCTTGTACTGTTCTCCATATTCCTCTGCCTCCTCTATTTACCCGTTCTGTTTGTCTTCTTTCATCACCAGAAAATGTTCACTCCTCCCATGCCTGGGGATGTGATGGTGAACTTTTATATCAACTTAAGCAAACTGTGTCTGACTGTCTACCAGCTTCATGTGCTGCCTCCCAACACTACTAAGGTTAGAACTTGTGATTCTCTGCAACACTATATGAAGCTACAAACAGCATCAAGTGACTGATGTTATCATGTTTTATCTGTTAATAGAATTTCAAGCCAGCTGGAAGCTCAGTGTTGCATAACCCTGGAGCAGTGTTGTAAGTCCTGCTTCATTTCTTTCCTTGTGTCTTTCTTTCTTTCTGTAGCATACAGTATAAATACACAGCTTAAAGTAAATAATACATACAATGAATACATTAAAAAACAAGTGATATAGAGTAAATGGAAATAAACATATTTACTGATAATACTTAAATTGAGAAATACTCCACTGGCTTTCCAGGAAATCATTCTGGAAATCCTGGGATTCTTTTACGGTACTAATACCACATTCAGCAAGTGTATCTTTAATCTCTCTTTGCTGTGAACACATTCCACCACAGCGAGCTCAACAACAACCGGTTTGAGGTGAGCCATGTTCACAAGGTGGAGTGTGTGGTGCCTTGGCTCAACGATACGCTGGTATTCTTCACCATCTCCCTGCAGCTCTGTCAGCAGCTCAAGGACAAGGTGGGTGTTCTTCCTGGAAGAGGACTCTGAACATATTAAATACACAGTAAAGAATCGAGTTTGAATCAAATTGTGATATTCCTAAATCCTATCCCTAATTAACAATGGATCCAATGTGTAATATGAAAGATGTCACTCATAGTGATAAACCCACAGAGAATTGTCACCACCTCGGCAGTTCTCCTCAGCTCTATGGAGCTTTTTAGCCTCTTTTAGGCTACATCCACACTAATACGTTTTCATTTTAAAATGAAAACTATCTCCTCACGAGCGTTTTATCACCGTTTCGGAATTAATCTCCATCCATACTACACGCGTGGAAACGCCTATCTCATGACCATTCACGTGCACTGTACATACACGTGCCAGTGTAAACAGGAAGCAGACTGTCTGCTCTGCGGTTGGTTTCTTAGTTGCAGAAAATACTACGAACAAAGAACAGCAATGGAGAAAAGTAAGAGCAGAGACTTCTCTGCTTGGACTGATGACCAGATGGAACTGTTACTGAAAGTGTTGTAATTCGTTATCCATGTTGAATTAACCGCTGGTAGTCAAGGCTGATGACGTTTGTTTTCTGCTGGAAAAGGCTCACGTGATAGGGGCATGGCAAATCAGAGAAGGACACGTCGTGACTGATGAGACCCAATCAGGAAGCGAACGTGGGTGTCTGCATCATCGTTCTAAAACGTCTCAGTTTCCACCCGTCCTCACTAAAGTTTTCAAACTAAAAGTCTCCATTTTAGGGGTTCGAAAACGCCGGAGTAGTGTGGACGCTAGGCATAAACGTAGCAAACGTTATGCGTTTTAAAATGAAAATGTATTGGTGTGGATGGAGCCTTACAGTAGCTCATTGTTTTGGTTTTCCAGGGCCCAAACTCTAGCAGCTAAAGCTAGCTCTATTTTCCTCAGACGTTGGTGGAGACCAAGAGCTACAACGAGAGTGAATATTGGACTTAGATTCATCAGGTGGACACAGACATGACTCCAAATAAATACTAATGTTGCTTTATAACTTTACCAACATTACAAGGTGATAATATGTAAGATGTTGGGTTTTTCAGCTTGTTCTGCTGCCTCCAAATGGCCAAAAAAAAAAATCAATTAACGTAGCTTCAAGGTATTTATTAATCACAGTTCTTAGATAATAGTTCTGCTATGTCCACAGCGGATCTGGTAATCAAGCTTGTGTCTCGCATGTAAATGGCTACTGATTAAGGGACTAGTTGTAGTTGGGACTAGTACTGTTGGCCTGAAATACAGTATATGGCTAAACACAGGTTTATTTAAGCTTTGACTGGTTGGTTGGTAGATAATTAACTTTGCTAACTAAGCTACTCTGTCCTCCCATCCCTGCAGATATCTGTCTTCTCCAGTTTCTGGAACTACAGACCTTTCTAATCCACCTCCTGTCCATCTTCTAGAGACCGGTCAGACCAAGTGTAACCACATGCGTGTAAGGGACATCCTGGGAAGGTTTTTCTTTTTTGATACATTTATCATCCAGTCATTCAGTTTCAGGTGTTGCATGATTAGCTGAAGGAGCCAATCAAACCCCAATAGATATCACTGTTTGCCATTCCCAGTTGTGTTAGCCCAGCTGACTGACATTTCTCTCGTGTGTGTGTTGCATCTCACAGCAGTGACTTGAACTTCTGAATGTGATTGTTGCTGATTTATTATTAGAATTGTGTTTTTGTTACATTCAAGCAACTTGGTACTTACTGAGTATTTATCTGGTTCACATCCCAAAGCTACCATCTCAACTGTCTTGTGCGGAACACTCATTTGTGCACTAAGGGTTAGAAGATTAAGCAGCACTAAGAGGTCACAGTGGGATTTGTTTGCATTCCCTCACAATATTATCCGACTTCCTTTCTCACAGGCTTCAAAGGGACATTCCATCAATTTGAATGCAAAGCTCACCTCGATTTTCTTATTTACTTGTCTGTCTTCTTTATTGAAGTGCAATACAAAGTTAGTAGAGTAACCTTTTTAATCTCTGCATTTACGCTACATCCACCTGTGCTAAAGAAGCTGTCCAGAGTACTGTATCTGGTCCTGGGCTCCTACATGACACTACTCACTTCTTTCAGAAAAATACTGAAGATTTGTTTCAGTTTCTTTAATTCCAAAATGATGCTTATGTGGCAGGTCACTATACTTAAGGTCAAGTTTTAAGTGCTAGGTGTTGCACAGTATATTGACAATGCAACAGTATTGCAAATGGAAGGCAATATGTTTTGTAAGGGGGAAAGTCGTAGCTGTGAGGGGATGCAACAGTATTAGGAAAAATATTTCCCACTGTGATCTTTTAGGGGATACAATCATGTTGGTGACAGAATGTATGTTCCCTCATTCACTGACCAGCTCCAATGTCCATCCTTCAGACTCTCAGACACAGTCCTGATTGCACTCCTATAACATTGTCGGAATCACAATGTACAGTTAAGAAAAAGGATCAAAATCGGTGCAGCAGAACCAGAAAAAACGTCTTTTTTTTATTCCACACATTCTTCTTCCTTGTCAAATCCTGGCACCTACATTACCCATAATGCAACTCGACCACCGACAGTTGGGTGGGAGATTGGGGTGTGTTATACTAGTAGCAGCTAATGTAGCCTGCAGCAGGCTACAGAGGTCTGCTAAGCTAACACCAACAGATTGTTTTCACTTTCAAGTTTGTAGTCTTCAGCCCCAACCGACACTGACTCATGTGACATCACTTGAGGGCATTTATCAGACTTCACACAGCTCCCTCTGGAGACACTAAAGGCTTTATACTACTTGTTTCATTTTAAGAAAAAATGAATTCTTTCCTCCACCGTCCAAATGGCTAGTGAATGTTCAGATTTGAGCAGCCAAATTTGAACATTCAGCAGCTGAGTGAAGCAAATCTTCCAGCCGCTTACCTATTTTACCAGCATTTGGCTGGTGGCTGGTGCTTATGTCTGGATGCAGAACTCCCCAACACCTGGAAACACACAAAGTGTAAACTCAGTGGAGTTCCCCTTCAGCGCTGATCACACAGGAGCAGATGGTAGAGATGGGAAAGATTCCCATGTTAAAGTACAGAGTTTGTCATGTGAGAAACAACAATATTGTGCACTGACAACATAACACCACATCCATTAAATGAGGGTTTAATTACATTGAATGACGGTCTTTTCATATTTGGTTGTCAGGCACGTCCGTATTATTAAGGGCTGAGTCGTATATGAGCTTTCGGAGTAATTACAACTTGGATGTTGACATGAACAAGTTGGAAGCTGGTAATTACGATAACTCCGATATGACATTAACATGGCATTAGGGTGGACATTGGAGCTGGGCCAGTTTTTTGTTTGTGTTCATTGCCCCATTTGGTGGAAATGACACGACAACTCACATTCCCTGTTTGTTACTACACTGATATGTCTCGATGATAAGCTACTTGTCATGTCTGTTGATGTAATCTTTGATTTCATGTGTTTGTCTGCTCTATGTTCATATTTATTACACATTTTGCACATATGTTGTTGGTTCCCTGTGAACCAAACACTAATAATTTAATCATGAACAAATGACTTCATTCCAGTAAGTGTTAATCTATTTTTAAAGGCTGCCTGTCATATAAAATGTGGAAATTATTTATGATATCTGTGCAATAAAAATAATCAAAATGATGAGCTGTCCATGTTGTACTCTGTCCATGTTGGGGGCGGCTGTGGCCCACATATCGAAGTGTCCTTGGGCAAGACACTGAACCCTAAGTTGCTCCCGATGCATGGCAGCTCCGTCACCATCGTGTGAATGTGTGTGTGAATGGGTGAATGAGACCAATCTGTAAAGCGCTTTGGTTTAGGTTGAAAAGTGCTGTATAAGTGAAATCCATTTACCATGAACCATCCCCGTTGACCTTTGCTGCCTGCTGCAGTGATGCTATATTTAAAGATGTCTCCATTAAACTACAGTTTGTCTCTACTATTCAGATGCATTTCTGCCAACTGTGTTTTAGTGTTCACTGAACAAAATCCACAATCCTCCACAATCAGTGTGCAGTCACATGTAAAGAGACACACCAGGTGAGTTACCTGGGTCCAGTTTCCCAAAGACAGATTTCGACTATGGCTTTACTTCAGAAAAACTACAAATACCACAATGTAAAAATACTCCATTACAATTGCATAAGTAAAAGTACTCATTATGCAGCAGATTTGCTCCCAGTGACTGATACATTATTATATATTTTGATGCATGTGTCAGCAGCATTTCACAGTTGGCCGTATCTGGTCAAGAAGGAGCTAGTTTAAACTACTTTATATACTTTTGGTAATTGAATCTATAATGCTGTGTCATATTTTCTGTTTTGAATGAACATTTTAATGTGCAAAGTAATTACAGTAGTAACAATAGCTGTAAAATAAACATGCAGTAAAAAGTACAGTATTTTCCACTGAAATGTAGTATAAAGTACAGATTATATTAAAATACTCAAGTAAAGTACAAGTACCTCAAAACTAATTTAGTAAAGTACTTGAGTAAATGTACTTATTTACTTTCCACCACTGCAAACTACTGCTCAGACTTCAGATAGATGTGTAAATCCATCCCTTGCACAAAGCTGTCTGACTAACTTGCTATGAATTCTGGGTAAAGGACATTTTACAGGGAAGATTCAGCAACAATACAAAAAAGCATCCAGTGTACTATATACATATACTGTATACTGTATATATATATATATATATATATATATATATATATATCTAACATATATATATATATATACATACATTATATATATAAAACAGTATACATATATATATATACATATAAACAGTATATATATATATATATAGCATATATCTATATATATATGGATATATATATATATATATATATATATATATATATGTATATATACATATATAGTATATACATATATATATATATATATATATATATATATCTGACAGGTAACAAGATAATCAATGTTCCTCCATTATGACCAGTCAGTGGTCATAATGTTATGGCTGATCGGTGTATATATTTTACACAATTTATCTTTAATGTCTTCTTTATTCAAAATGTTTGGGTAGGAGTGCTTCCTGGACTCAGAATGAGTTTGTTTGAGGCTCTCTTTGGATAGGGATACATGTCATGTTAAACATGACAATGCCATGACAATAAAGGCATTTAACTGTTTAAAAGAGAGTGCCTTGGAGTTATTCAGTGATGGGAATTACAGCTCTTTGAAGGGAGCTGGATCTTATGACTCCATTCCTTTCCAAGAAACATTCAAAAGAACAGTTCATCGTTATTTTTTCTTCTTTTTTTTTTTTTTTATAGGGGGCGGGGGTTACTAGGTTTATCTGCAAGATCAGATTCAAAGTTAGACATCCCACCAATATAATTTCATTTGGCATGTGTGGACTGGTTTAGCAGCAGTAAATGACTCGTACTGCCAGACCAAATGTCACTGATCTGCACTGTAAACATTATCCACATCCCTCTGCTTTGTCAGTGAATTTACTACTTTGAATTGACCCTCTGTATGAAATGTGTTCTGTAAATAAAGTTGCCTTGCCTTGAATGCAGTTCATGCAACACTGTGACTGGCTGCTTCTCACTGTTCACGTAAAGGGGAGTGGATTTGTGGCAGGCAGCGCCCTTCCCTTCATTCGTACCAAAGAGCCATTGAAAAGAACTAGATCGTTCGTGAATGTAACATCACTATTATGTATTCAATTTTAAGCACTTTGGGGTTCCATAGACATGTAGCTCAGGTTTGCATCAATATTACTGAGTTTTAAACCATCTGTTGGACAGATGCAGAGTAATGCTTTTACACTATTCTGAAAACACGGGATGCATTTCTCCAGGGCAGCGTGCAGGAGGAATTATCACTGAGATCTCTGTGCACAGAAACATGCTGCTAAATTGTCAAAGGAGGGAGTTTGTTTAGAATCCTAACAGCGCAGTGAAATGACGAGATGTGTTAAATTAGTGATCTGAATGTTGTGCTGAAATCCTCGGTTATATTCTGAGAAAAACAAACACTCGCTCAAGTTCCACTAGAGGAGTGAAGGATTAAAGATAAAAGCAGTGAGATGGTGACAGCAGGGCATCTCTTTCATGATTTATGCCTTCATGAGTTTGTGTACTTTGTCCTCTACAAATGTCTTAGTGTCTGTTTGCTAAGTAAAGTACTACATACATGAACATGACATGATGAGAAGGAATACACCAACACATACACAGAGAGACAAGTTTACATTTTTATTATATTTATTAGTAAGTAAAACCTTCAAATTGAAACTTTAACATCCTTTCAACAAACAAAATAAGAAGAAGTGACATTCAAATCTACAGAGACATAAAAACACAGACAGCTGGGTGTTCCAGCTCCTCTGTGGTATCCTAGCAATAAAGCCCATCAACAAGATCACATGTGTTAGATTTCCATAACTGGTGAAAGGGCTTGTGAACAACTATTCATTCTGTGTGCAAGTAGACTAAATGTGTTTACAGACTGCATGGTGACAGGGAAATCGAAGCTTCTGCTTTCGCACAGGAGTCAAACTATGAGGCTCTGCTTCATCAGCCTTCACAATACTTGATGAGTGCAGGTCAGCTGTCAGGGCTCCAGAGCCATGTTCTCTATGCCCACCTTCTGTCTCCGAGGCTGTTGAGGAAGCATAAAGGAGGCATTGCTATCATTATCAGAGTAGTCTCGGCTCAGTTTCAGTTCATTTCACTACATGACAGGGTCAGTGAAGACACTTTGTTTTCTCTAAGGTGGTTAAACGTTTAGGAATGGTCCTGTCTGGGACACAGGGAACAAGAAGGTGGACTAGCCAGGGTATGGTGAGGACGTGGATTCAGAGTCAGGCTAGCTGTAGCCCCCTGTTCCCTCTGTTTCCCCCTGTCTTTATGGTAAGTGGTATCAATCTTGTTATCTACCTCTCAGCATGAAAGTGAATAAGCATATTTCCCAAAATGTCAAACTATCCCTTTAAACATTGTACATGTAGCTCAGATATAGATTTGTATTTTGTGGATTCATTACCTCATTTGAGTGTAAAGACTTTCACCCTGTATGTCTCTACTTTGTGCTGGTCGTTTCTTATGTGAACATGTTGCAGGCCTTTCTTGGTTATGAATGGCCTCTCTATGTCCTAAATCACACCCTCCCTCATCCACATCTACCTATGTAACAGACACTCAGAACATTACTGAATAGTGAGCAGTCACACAACTGTAATTTTCACATCTATAAAATACAATGCATTGAGGGATTGTTAGCAAAAAGTAAATCCTAGTATTTTTGAGGCACTGTATCGTGGACACATTTACACTCAGGATACAGGAAACAGGCTTTCCCATGTCTTCCAAGCTGATTGCACTGAGCTCTAATTTGAAACACCTGTCCTAGTCAGCATGAGTGCCCAGTTATAGTTAATAATGGGGGTGCAAGATTATTGACAGGTAAGGGGAGGTATAGCAGGAAAATGAATCTGCGCTCTCCAGGGAAAATATTATGCCAAACTCCCTTTAAGAAATATGACATATTAACAATTCTTTATGTGTCTGTAAAAACACATAACTCTAGAAACACAAGATAAAGGGCATCATATGCCAACAGTCTTATTGTCAATTCGTCATCAATATAATCCATAAAGATAAACTGTATTTCTGTACAAACCTTACAATTTTGATCTTGTCACCTCAACTGGCTACCAGCCTCCATTGGTTAGCTGCACTATTTTAGTGAGAGAAGACCGTGGGAATAAAATAAGTGCTGGTTGGTGGATCAGATACACGCTGGATTAAAGACCGACTCATAATGTTAATTCACCGTCTATGATGTGTGTGTGATGGTATTTGAGGGGTTTTTCGGCCATTACCAAAGTAACTACCCAGTTTGCTGCTTCCTTAAAAGGTGCTGGAGAGAGTGCACCTACCTTCTGATGATACTAAACATGTTTAATTTTATTGGAACATCAAGACGAATAAAAGACTTAAGACGGCTCAGACTGAGTTTTATGACCACCTTACAGATGATTGTAGAACGTTTTGTTTTCTTTTGTGGCAAAGTTGTATGATCAAAACGTGGGGATGCAAAAGCACAAGTTTGCTCCCCATGAATTATAGTGGGGGTGCAGCTTCTCCGCTTGCTCTATTGCTCAGGTGCCTATGCTAGTTAGTATACATGTCAGTCAGGTGACAGTGTGCCCAAACATCAATCTTTACAACTTGAAATATGGGATTGCATCGGAGCTCTGAGTGTTCAGCTTTCCCATTCTTTCTTTGGTGTCAGCTGTGTGTTTTCCTTCCGTGTGTGTGTGTGTGTGGTTACCTTCTCGTCATCACAGCAGCAGCAACAGCAACAGCGGATGAGGACCAGGATGACCAGCAGCAGAACCATACCTGACAACACAGGCAGCACAACAACAGTGAGAGAGCAGAGAGAGTCCAGGTCATCAGTGTTCAGTGCACAACTGGAATGGAAATGATGCAGCCAAAAGTGAAAACATAGAGCCAACACTAATATTCGCGTTCCATGAGAAACCAGACCCACTGGAGAGTCTACTGTTTAGGAGGGAGGGAGGGACTTGCCAAAACCAAGCTGATACAGAAAAATATGTGAAATTATTGCATAGAGAAAAATAGTTTTTTTTATAACTCTGCAGAGCTGCAGACTTGCATCACAGTTTTTCTCAATTTTTTAAACACAAAAACTGGTTCCTGTAGCACAAAACTCCCTCACGCCATTCCCCAAAACACACACACACACACAGTTCCCAGTTACCATAACACTATTTACCTGTTTCCACTCGTTTCAATATTCAAAACTCCATGTACATGTGCTTTGAAACAATAGATCCTAACAATGCCGAAGTTGCAAGACAACAGAGAGGACGAGGAAGACAACAACAACAACAACAACAAAGACAAGTAATCTCAAATAAAATCCGTGCCACCTTAGGTCACCGTGTGCTCACACACGGGAGGACTTTGAGAGAAGCTGGACAGCCAGTGTAGCTTAACCTGAGCCGTTATATGGTTGCATCCATTGTCCGTACTTTCAGAAGGGAAAACTAATATGTCTTGTTGTTATTGTGATACGTAACGTTGTAGTGCATATAGTCTGTCTCTCCACTTTGTTCTCAGTGTGGTTTTTACCACAGTAACGGAAGACCACAGGTCAGTAATGGTCCAATTTCATTATTACAGACGTGAGGGGGGCCCATCTATTGGATGTAGGCGGAGACTTCTCACAGCTGTGCAGGAGACTCCCCTGGTGAGTATGCTGATTGCCAGTAATGCCATTATTTGAGGAAAATTCAAACCCGAATAGTTGAAGACCAGGTAGTCCCTCAAGGAACTGACAGCATCAGCATTCGATCCTTCAGAAGGACCACATGAGGACAGAGCAGCTGTACCGTGTGCCGTTTGAAAGAGACAGTGTGAAACGTGGATGTCGACTTTTTGTTGAAACAGTTTTATAACAGGAGAGTTCAGCCAGCTGCAGCAGATATTTGACTCCACCACTGGATGCAGAAACACAGTTTCTGTGGACACTTGACTGCCTTGGTTTAAGAAATGATAAAGGAACATGTCATTGTGGTGGCACTGGTGCACTGCCCCTGGCATCAGACATGTCAGTGAATGAAGGTGGGCATCCCCTCAGCTCAAATGTTTGCATCTTTACTTGCTAACAGAATATTGCTCCAGTGGAAATAACCAACTCCACCTTCATTTAAATACCTTCTGTGTGATATCTTGCCATTTCTGAAACTTGAAAAAAATAAATCATTTGGACTGAAAGGATTCCCATGATTTTGTCCTTTTTGTACTGATGTTTGTGTGTCTGAAGAGGCTGTGTGGAATATTCAGATGTAAACATTTCATCGCTTTCTGCTCATTTTCTAGTGTGAATTTGCTTTCAGTAAAAAAAAAAAACAAAAAAAAAACAAAAGGTTTATATATATCGACCCTGATGCTTCTGTGTTATACAGAGCATCAGAGCGCCCTTTCCTTCACTCACCGATGAAGATGAAGAAGACTGCAAAAGAGGCGATATCCCAGTCAGACTGGAAGAGCTGCTTGGACTTCAGTCTGGAAACCACATCGTTGAACTGATCGGCAAACTGCTGCTGCAGGTCCATCGCTGTCTGCTGTCAGAGACACACACAACTGCCACTTGAGTCTGCAGTCTGCATACTTCCATTCACACACCACAGCCAGCACCAGGTTTAGGTTGAACTGAAACACTGCACACTTAATGGCACGTAGTTGACAAGTATCTTATTAATGACAAGTCACAGAAAAGGGAGGAAGTGGAGGTCACATGACTGCTGGATTGGGGAGCACACTTCCTGGAAGCAGACACAGGTATGCTGATTGGGCAGCTGACACAGGTGCACCGAGTGCTTCGATACTACCTTTTGGAAAGCCTGGCAAAGACCCAGTTAATGCAGGAAACTATAGGCCTATAGCGCCAACATCTCATTTGTGTAAATGGATGGAAAAGATAAGTGTGTAGATTGTCATACTGGTTAGAGCAAAGAGGAATGCTAAGCACGTGTCAAAGTGGATTCGGTAAAGGCAGATCTACGCTAGATGCTTTAGTGAGAGTGAGTAATGAGGCAGAAAAAGCAATTGCTATGAAAGAGGTCATGGCTATAGTGTATTTTGATGTTTTGATGTGGAGAGAAGGACTGCTTTTTAAAATGCATAAAATGGGTATTGGAGGAAGGCTATATAACTGGGTTCTAGACTTCCTGTCTAATCGGACATTCCGTGTTAAAGTTGGTGATGCAATGTGCGATGATTAATGGTATTCCACAAGGTTGTGTTATTAGCCCTATTCTGTTTAACATTATGATAAATGATATTTTTATGAATGTTGGTAGAGATATTGAGTCATCGCTCTATGCAGATGATATGGAAAAGAGGGGAAAACGTTAGACATGTGACTAATAGCATTCAGAGTGCTATTCTGAAGGTTGAAAGATGGTCATGAATGGGGATTTAAGATGTCAGTCGAAAAGTCATGCTACATGGTCTTTACTAGAAAGAGAAGGATAGATAATATGCAGCTTAAATCATATGATCAAAGTATAGAAAGGGTAAGAGAGTTCAAATACTTAGTGTTATGGTTTGATGAGAAATGCATATGGACTCATTTTAAGCAGGTTGAAACAAAATGTAAAAGAGTACTGAACCTCATGAGGTCAGTTTCTGGCTATGAATGGGGAGCAGACAAACAACCTCTACTTGATATCTATAGGGCCTTAATGCGATCACGTATTGATTATGGGTGTATGGTGTATCGAGCAGCAGCTAAGAGTATTTTGGAAAAATTAGATATAATACAGTTCAGAGCTCTAAGACTCAGTATTTGTGCAATTAAAACAACACCTACTAATGCATTACTGGTAGTAGCTGACGAGTTACCACTACATATAAGACCTGAAAAGTTGTCTCTGGCACATTTGGCTAAGTTAAAGGGCTCAGGTATGAAGGTACAGTATATTTGGTGCAAAACACCTGAGCACCTGTGACAGTGGAATTTGTAGTTGTAGAAAATAGTCACACATGCCTAACAGTAAATTTGAAGTCACAGAGAAAAATGCTTTACAAAGTAGCAAACCTGTAGAATTTTTTTTCTCTCCCACAAACACAACACAGCAGTTACACCATCTCAAATTCTTCATTGCAGGTGCACAAATCCTATGCTATGAATCACAAATTAAGAAAATCATACGCTCACATTTTTGCTACAGTTGCTGCAGTGAATATGGTGCAAAACACATTCACACACCTGTATACAAAATGTGAAGTCATGAACAAAATTTGCACATCCATGCAATGAGAGTTGCACACCTGTAGAATATTTTCTCACAAATATATATTTTTTTCCTTGGATATATTTCGATCACAAACACAAGTCAATAGCTACAACTGCTTGAATCTGCCGCTACGAGCCTCAAATGCTGTTTTAACAAAAGTATAATGGTGCATTTGTATGGTGCCACTGTGTTGTGTTGTGATTGATAGGTCTATTTATTTTTATAAATAAACTTTAAACACAGGAATGTAACATTAGAGAGAGTAAAGAGTGGTAGAAGTACTCAGATCCTTTACAACTAAAGGTAAAAGTACCTATACAGCAATGTACAAATACTCACAAGTAAAATCCTACTTAAGTAATAGTACAGTGTTATATAGGCTAAGTATATCAGCTTGAAGTAGTGGTTTCGTCCCTCTGACTGATATATTATTATACATGACATAATTTGATTATTAATACTGAAACATGAGTGTGTAAGCAGCATGTTACTGTTGTAGCTGGAAGTGGAGCTAGTTTGAACTACTTTATATACAGTTAGCTGGTTTAATCCATTGGTTCCCAAGCTAAGGGTCAGGCCCCTCCAAAGATGATTCAATTGTTTACAAGAACACAAACATGTTTAGAATAGCACACGTTCTTCATAGATCTAGCCTCTTAATCTTGCTCTTATTTTGCACCAGACTGATGCATTCAACTTTAAAATATAAAAGCAAGTCTTCCCGGGGGAGAGATCGGTCCCCCTAGAGGGTCCGAGGTCCACTAGACTTCATGTCACCCGTGCATAAGTCAGTGCCCCACTTGGGCCACCCCAGTAAAAAAACAGTCTGGACACGCCACTGTAGGACGGGGATGGAATTTGGAGGGGGATTTTAGGAATGAGTGAGGAAATGTGGAAAGGTTGCAAGGCTCTATTCATATTCCTTAAAGATACGGGATTACATCACAAAATATAGTTTGTTTTGTTGTTGTTTTTTCTCTCTCTCTTCCTCTAATGTAACCTGAAGGTATAAAGCCCTGATGTTACACACTCCGGTACAGTAGGTGGCGGAATGCATCTTGCGATCCACCAAGAGAAGGAGAAGGAGAAGGAGAAGAAGGAGGAGAAGAAGAAGAAGAAGAAGGAGGAGGAGAAGAAGAAGAAGGAGGAGGAGAAGAAGAAGGAGAAGAAGAAGGAGAAGAAGAAGAAGGAGAAGAAGAAGAATGTATTGAGTGAGTAGTTTATTCCATTTTATTTGATAGTCCAAGTCATGTTTACTTTGTCATTGTTAAGTTGTACATCTAATCTCTTCAGTGAATTCTGACATGCTCAGATAGATAGACTTTATTAATTATTATTATTATTATTATTATTATTATTATTATTATTATTATTATTATTATTATTATTATGAGACCTGTTGAAGTAGGGACGTATTGATGATTAATTTGAACCGTTCGGAGCATTTTGACCAGAAATCAATTGGTTCGGAACCTGAAAAGTTGGTTCCCAGCTGGAACCAAAAACTAGCAGGTTTTCCTTGACCTGAAGTGTGAACCATGCTGACGTCAGTGGGCGTGTCATATTCTACAGGTTGGAAAGAGAGGATGGAGAAGGCAACAGTGGTCTATGGTCTATTATGGCAATAGTCTTCTACGTCTTCTTATCATTAATAAAAAAGTCTGAGGGACTCCACCTCTGGACATTTTTAAAAGAAACTTTAAGACATATCTTTTTAGCCTGGCTTTTACTTAAGGTGCCTCGTCATTGGTTGCCTTAGTTTTTTAAGTCTTAATCACTGGTTTTCATACTAGTTCTATCCCTTGTGTTTATTTATTTTACTGACATTACAAAACATTTGATAGTCTTATTGTTGTAATTTTTAGTCTTGCAAATTTCTATTTAATGTCTATTCTATTGTTTTCTAATTTTTGTGTCTGTGTTGTTTTATACCTGCTCTGTGAAGCACGTTGAGCTGCATGTTTGCATGAAAGGTGCTATATAAATAGAGTTGAGTTGAATAGTTGGTCCATGCTTGTTTTTTTGGATCAAAACAAATATCTGTAATAACAAAAGCTTGCAGGTAATCAATGCGATCTGCCATCTTGCTCCTGCTGTTTACTTCCATTGTGCAACGCTCTCTGTTGATGACGCATCCTTGATTCACCAAGGTTCCAAGAATCCTGAACGGAACTGGTTCAAGAACCAGAGCTCATTTGCAAAGAGGGTGTGACTGAAGAAAAGCAAATAAATGCTTTAAAATAAAACCTGCTGACAGCTTCTCCCTCTGTGCTCATGTCAAGTCCAGAACATTATGCCATAACAAGGAGGGAATGTTTGAAGTTTACTGAAATGTTAATGTTACCCTGAAGAGGAAATGCTTTGTCTTATGTGATTTAGGTGGGGCTAAAATCCATTTCATGTTTCATTGCTCTTTATTTGATAAGTTCTCTGTTGGGACATTCCATCACAAATCAATCACTTTCTAACCTCACCCCTTTCAATTTGAACACACGTTCCTACATGTTAACCAATGAGAGCATCAGAATGTGGTTTGATGATCCATATTGGACCCACCCCACCTAAAGACACACATTATCTTCAAGAATAAACCTATGGTTCTCTGTTTATCGGAAGGCTTACAAAACAGTTATCCACAATTTCAATACTTTTGGTCTAAAGTAAATGTGCAAATAAGCATAAACTCTGATTTATTACTTTATTTTTGAATATGTTATAGGTTAAACACTTTATATCTCCTGCAGTTTTCATGTTGTGTCTGCTATGGGTTGAGCAGCAGCAGTAGGTCAGTCTAACACAGGAAGCCTTCGTGTTGAAATTCAGGGATTGAACACCTTAAGAAAAGCATTACTGACACACCTGTTCCCCAATAAACCGGACAGGTGAAGTCAATAATGGGCTGATGAGTGTTTTGTAAGCTGCGTTGTACGTCAACCATTGCTGATGTACTGTAGGCCTCTGTAGCTTTCTATTCCCCAAATAAATCGGTGCACTTTTCTTTCTGTTGACTGGTAACCGGCGGAAACATTAGACATCATTAGTAGGCCTACATTATAATATCAGGCTTCATTCACGCAGAAGTTTTTAAAGATGAAATGTGACTAAACGAGTAGCCTACCATTTTAATGTCAAATAAATCAAAACGTATTCGTTATAAACTATACAGTGTGTTATTCGGAACAGCAGGTTGCTTACCTGTAAACGGAGTCGCTTGTTTCAGTCTTTTTCCTTCCGGGTACGAAGGTGTACCTGACGCACCTGTTTACACTGACTCACTGATTGGATTCTACCTGCCTCGTTTCGCATTAAAATCAAACGGCCTTCCACCACTGTGTGTTGTGACTTTCTCCTCTGTTATCAGAAGACTAACGCAGACTGATGGAGAGGACGCACGAAACTCCAGGAACTATAAGCTTGTAGAAAATGATCACCTCTACCTGCTAACAGCTGGTGAAGAAACACGGACTGTTGTTTTCCTGAAACGCGAGGCTCCTTGTGTATGGAAGATCATTTCCGCCAGAAAAAGAAAAAAATAGATGAGAAGTTAGTTATGATGACAATAAAAATACTCATAGTAAGTTGACATTTTGATTTACTATCACATATTTTGGACTGACTCAGTCATATTTATGAAATAAAAAGTCCAAATTATGAGAGGGTAAGTCATATGACATTTTATCTCATAATTTTGCTTAACCATGAGCAATGTTATCATGACTAATTTAAATTTTTTTACTTTAATTTCCCGGCGGACTGGGCTTCCATAACTTTGCCATGTAAGAAACAGAGCTTCATTTTTTTCATTCAACCTTTATTTAAATCTCTAGGCATCATTGAGGGCATGTACTAATTTTCAATGATGTCAAGAGTGCAATTAAAACAGAATAAATACACAAACAAAAGAAAATAACGAGCGGACAACAGACAACAGAACACACGTAAAGTTACATTCAAGAGCAGAGTAGTTTGTAATCATGGTTTTAAATTGACCTATGTACACTTGTGTTACGTTTTCCAAGTGTGTACAGCACAAAAACTAAAAGCAGTTTTCCACGCAGGACTTCAAGCATTAGCCAATCACTTGAGTGAGTTTTAAGAGCACTCGAGTCATTTTATTATTAGATTAAGTTTATTTTGGTGCGAGCCAAATTCTACATTGATAAATTGAAATGTATTATAAATGAACCAACACCTCTCTAAAATGATTATCAGTTTCATGAAGGCAGGATTTATTGCAAGGCTGTTGTATTAGACGCATTAGTTTCCTAATGACACATTTGTGTTTTTGACTTGGAAAGGAGGTGATAGAGCTGATAAACACTGTTGAAGTGGTTTTTGCTTGCTATGGAAATTTCCTCTCTGTTCTTGTTATAATGTGATATGTAATATATTGTGCCATTATATATATCACATCATTTGACATGTTATTTATTTACTCTCTCACAGACTATACAACCACTTACCATTTCTTTTAATGGGAGACATCTTGTGCCCTGCAGTTAAGTGAAAAATCTTTACATATTCATAGATTTGGGATTTTTCACTAACATTACATACAGTATATCATTTTTGTGGAATAACCATATCAAACACACATTATTATTCAATTATTATTCTTTTTATATGCCTTAGGAGGACGTCCATACTCACCAAACAAAATGTAGTGGGAATGTTTATTGTGATATTAATAATGAGACAAGCTAACTCAATACAAGGAGGGAGCTGAGACTGTGGAGTCACGTCTCTCTCAGTTTACATGTAATGTTACAGTACAGTCACTTGGGGGCACTGTTGTCACATTTGTATAAAACATGGATGCAATGTTGGCAGAGGTGCTTGTGTTGGTACATCCATTCTCTTCACCGTCACTGTAACTTGGCTTTTATCCCACGTTGTTGTGTTTCAGATTTTATTTAATGCTGGTTTAATGTCCTTTTTGTACCCTTTCTTAGTTTTATCCTCATGCGTTATTTGCAGTCTTGTAAATATTACGTTTGTCTAACTGTTGGATTTTGCTTTTTATTGTCCTGTGTACACAGGGTGTCCATGCAAACAAGAGTGAGTGAACTGCTCTCATTGGGACACAATAAAGGTTGAATGAATTACATTTTATTTCACCAAACTGATCAATATTTTACATACCTTTGGGAAGATAAAATCTAAAGTGATCCACGCAAATCCCTCACTCAGAATGTCAGTCTCTCAGAGACACCGACACACTCTTTGTCTTCAATTTGACTTTCCAGAAATTGTATTGTGAGAATTGATGTATTGGAGCACCTCCGCCAACTTTGCATCTATGCACCCACGCTTAATACAAATATGACAATAGTGCCCCCCAAGTGAATGCACTGTGAAACCAAACGTGATCAAAGAGAGATGTGAATCTACAGGACAAGAATATTTGTGGGTGTTTTGTTTGATATGACTTTCTGTTAGCAGCAGGAACGATGTGTGCATCTCCAAATTGAGAGAGGTGCTGTGCGCAATTTACGCACGTGGCACAGCAGCTTTAATTAATTACTTTAAGTATTTCATGCGGCATGAAAATCTTAGAGTAAATAACCTTCAGTGCTTCACACACCAGACACAGAATCAGAGTTTACCTGTGAAATCCTCAGGATGAGTCCTGAGTTCCACCAGAGCTGTTTTTTTATTTTCAGTCAAGTCAAGACCAAACTCCATTTTTGAGAGTCAAAATATATTTTTCTCCCCAGTCTAGTTTATTATTACAAAGAGTTTTCAGTTTTGCTGCTTAAATGCAAAATCACAAGATATTTGCAGCAGTGACATTACTGTGCACATAGAAGTATATCCATTCACTGAACGCTACCTCTTTAATAGTTAAAGTAAATAAAAACATAATATGGCAACAAATAGGCACAATAGAAATACATTTTATTGTGACTATAAGTTGTGGCCTCATTGCATGTATCTCTATTTTTCCTCATGGATAGGAATTTCAAAATTTTGTGAACAATAAATACAACAAAAAAATCGTCTGCCATTGACAACATATTTGGGGTGGTGTATATTAATATTTGGGGTGCGTGTGTTTCTACCATATTTGCATTTACAACGCTCTGGAGTTCCACCATAGTTTTACTAAAAAGTGAGGTTTTAATTGTGATGAATAATTCTGTTAGAGCATGTTTTTTTTTTTCTTGTCCCTCTGTGCAAAAGCCGAATGGGGGTGGCAGGAACTCCATTCTTATGGAGTAATATTAATATTAATAATATTTCTGTTCCTACTGAGTACTTATATATATATAAATGATCCAATTATAAATAGGATTCAGTCCAAATATAAATAGCCAGCCTTGAATGCTTTGAGACAAACAGTTACTTTGGAAGTGGGTTTCTTCTTGTGGTATTCAAAAGCTTTTTCACTTTGGCTGCTTTAAGTCTTTAGACCTTTAACATCATTAAAAATGTAGACTTAAATGTCATAAATGAACTGAAACTATGACACTTTTACTGCCTGAAAGCATGTCGTGCAGACATGTTGATGGTTGTAAACACATTTAATATTAGTATAAGAAAATACAACACTTCATTATTGAAAGTGTTGTCTGAGCATGAAGACAGTGAGAGAGTGTAGAGGTTAGGTCTGGGCCTTTAAATGCTCATAATAATCAAAAACACACTTTGTACAGTCTACTCCACTTTTATTTCAGCAGTTTACACATGTAATCCACACACTTGTTGACAACACTTTACAATTACAGCCTTCCTTTTCATAAAACACATTTAGGCAGTTGTTCACAAACAGAGTATCTGGGGCAAAAGGTGCTGTGGGGGCTTGTATGAGGATGCATACGACTACATGCTTTCACACAAACATGCTTTGTTTTAATGACACATAAAACACCAGAGTGTCTGGGTTGTTGGGGTTGACTTAAACCTGGGTTTTTCCGTCGAAAGGAAAGGGGCACTCTCAGTTGAGGAGGAGGAATAAGGTGAAGAGGAAGCAGATGAGGATTCACCACTGCTGTTCAAGGTGAAGACACTGTAAATGGTCGCATCCACAATACCTTGACTTTGCTCTGGATATAGGTTCCTGGAGGAGGAAGGCATAATATACGCATTCATTTCCCCTCAAACTAGGCTTGATCGCTTCCAAAATACATTAAAAACATATTTAGTTTGTTAAAATGCATGAAAAAATTACAAATGTGTGACTTGCCTCAGCTAATTCATGGTGTTCTACGAGCTCTACGAGGAGACATGCCATGCAGGTTACACAGGTTGGACTTCACTGTGATTGGCACCTGACCCTGGGACTGTTTGATGATGCCTTTAGGAACACCATTGATCCACCAGCTGATGTTGCCTGAGATGATACAAACAAAACCAAATACAGACTGAAAATGTTATTATGTCTCTCACATGTAGTTTAGATCCGTTACTGGCCACTCTTAGTTTAGCACTTGTTTTTTTACACTTTATTGATTGATTGGTCATCAGTTTACATGAGCAACATTAAACGTCAGGTCATCGGTAAATTCAAAATAAAAATTGAATGTTTGGGAAATATAAAGTAACCTGGTGCTAATCTTCATTGAATAATGCAAGTATGTCAGCCTTTATACATACTGATGAAGTTGGGGCTGCAGCTTGAGTGAGTTTGGGTGACGAAGACTGTAGGCTGGAGTTGGAGCATCTGGTTGTCATCTGTTTGAAGTTTTCAGGAAGTTTTCGGGCTGTACTTGGGTGTCAGAGGCAGATGGAGGGTGGAGCTGCAGGTGTCTGTCAGAATCTGCAGATGGAGTGTGGGACTGGAACAGGTGGGCAGAGGCTGAAAGCAGTGGCTGGGGATGTAGCTGGCTACTAGAAGCTTCAGGTGAAGGCTGAGATCACAGCTGGCTGGTGGGAGCTGTAGGCGGATATGGAGGCTAAGGCTGTACATATCTGTCAGGAGCAGACGGCAATGGCTGCAGAAGCAGATGGTTTCTGTGGGCTGGAGGAAGAGGGTGGATCTGTAGACGGCTGGAAGATGCTACAGGTGGCAATGGTTACAGGTGGAGTGTGGACTTTCAGCTGGCTAGCAGAGGAATGAGGTGGAGGGATAGGCTGTAGCTCTGTGCAGGTGGATGCTGCAGCTGCAGGTTGATGGCAGAGGTTGTAGGTGGAAGTTCGGGCGTGGCTGTCTGCCAGAATCTGCAGGTAGAGAGGGTGGCTGCAGGTTGCTGGGACAGGCTGGAGATGGAGGTTTATGGCTGCAGCTATCTGATGGTTGTAACTATCTTCAAGAATCTACAGGTGGAGGTGGCAGCTGCAGATTCCTGGCAGAAGGTGTAGGTGGAAATTTGGGCTGCATGTGGATGGTGGAGGCTGAAGGTGGAGGTTCGTGCTGCAGCTGTGTGCCAGAATCTGCAGGTGGAGGGGGCAGTGGATGTTGCTGGAAATGGCTGTAGGTGGAAGTTAAAGCCCTTGGTGGAGGAGGAGGCACAGGGTTCTGGAAGAGGTTGCAGGTAGAGGTGACGGCTGCAGGCTGCTGAGACAGGGTGGAGATGGAGGTTTTGGCTGCAGCTATCTACCAAAATCTGCAGATGGATGAGGCAGTGCAGGTTATTGGCAGAGGTTGTGGGCAGGATTAGAAGCAGCTGTAGGTGGAGAAATCAGGTTGTAGTTATCTTCAAGAAACTGCAGGTGGAAGTCGCAGTGGATATTGCTGGCAGAGGTTGGAGGTGGAGGTGGAGGTTGAGGCCATTGCTGTCTGCCAGAATCTGCAGATGGAGGAAGCTGCAGGTTGCTGGCAGAGGCTGTAGGTGGAGGTTGAGGCCTCAGCTTTCTGCTGGAATTTGCAGGTGGAGGAAACTGCATGTTGCTAGAAGGAGCTCTAGGTGGAGAAAGCTGCATGTTGCTGGCGGACGGAGGTTGCTGGAAGAGGCTGAAGGTGGAGGTTGAGGCCTCAGCTGTCAGAATCTACAGGTAGCTGGCAGAGGGTGTAGGTGGAGGAAGCTGCTGGTTGTTGGCAGAGGTTGGAGGTGGAAGTGGAGGCCATTGCTGTCTGCCAGAATCTGCAGATGGAGGAAGCTGCAGGTTGCTGGCTGAGGATGTAGGTGGAGGAATGTGCTGGTTGCTGGCAGAGGCTGTAGATGGAGCATGTGTTTACAGCTGTCTGCTTTCTGCAGGTGGAGGCTAAAGAGCTGATGGCTGCGGTTGGAAGAGACTGTAGGTGGAGGATGGAACATGTTACTCCAGCTGGCTCTCAGAGGCTGTTTGTGTCCCGGCAGAGGATTCAGGTGGAGGTTGAGGCTGAGGATGGATTAAAGAGACAGAGCCTGCGTTCACTGATGTGGAAAAAAACCCAGTTCTATTTAACCATGTGAGTGCTTTGAGTCGTGTGAATTATTAAGACTTCTAACTACTATAATATTTACAGACAATCTTACTTAACTACTACTACTTATAATGTGTTTCATTGTTTGCAGTACAACTGCTTTTGTGTTAGTTTGAGTTCTTAGCTTGTTTATGTGGTGGCTGTACAGGGCTTGGTTCTCCCAAAGTATCAACATGGTAAAGGGGAGGATAGACTCCATCGCCGTATGAGACGTCCACATGCACAAGCCCATCTTCACTGGCTGATGTCGTCATCATGGGACGATCCAGTCTCTCCCACAGCTTCTGCTTGATGCGACGTCCCAGCTCTAAACTGTATGGACGAACCCGGCCGCTCTTGTATCTATGAGGAGTGGAAGGAGCAGAAATGAAATAATAATGTGATTAAACATCTTATATATTGAAAGACTGAGTGATAGATTTTGAAGTGATTTGTCAGATGTGATAATGATGTGATTGAAAGAGTCACAAATGTACCTCAGCATGTCATCTACCACTTCATGGTAGATCTTCTTGTACTCTTCCACTGAGCGGTTGTGTATTATCAGAGGGCCGTCACGGTTTACATCAGTGGAGCTTAGCTGGTTTACAGCATTGGAGGGCTGGGGGCTGGGGGGCACATTTGAAACCACTGGCAGGTCAGCAGGTGGGATGGTGGATCTAGGCCTCTGGACCAAATTCATCTCCCCTGGATGTTCAGCAGAAGGTTTGGAGGGACGGGGCACGGAGCTCCACCTCCTCTTCTGGGGAAGGTCAGCAGCACACGAGAGGATGTCAGGCTCTGGCTAACTTCTTACTTATTAACAGCATACTTTTACAGTCTGACAGGAGAGAAATCAGATGAACTACAGAAGACTACTTTGTCAAAGACCCTTCACATATTCTGTCCATTTCATTTCATCATTACATTACTTTTCATGAGTATAGAGGCCTGTTAACCTTTTCAACTCATGGAGCTCTTTCGCTCCCTAAAGTTTTCCCAAAAGCAGGGTAGAATTAACCTTCTAGGGGCCTCGGCAAAAAAGAGCTGCTGGGCCCCTATTAACTCCAGCACAACACACTCTCTGTGCAGTGTGTACAGTTCTTCTGTGCTGGAATACTATGTGGCCCCAGATTTACTGTGTGGTAACGCAATCATTTAGGAATATGCAACATGTGAACATAAAATTAAAATAATGAAGGTGTTAAAACTAGATTTTGACACAAGACAGGTAATAAAGGGGCACCCACCTTAAGCCCCCTATCATGTCAGTTGGTATAATGTGCTTTATTGTTGTATAATCTCAAATACATTTCCAATTAAATGACTCCAAACCAGTATTTCACCATATAATGTAAATGTAAAGTCACATATCTTTTGGGAATGATATACTAAGTTCAAGTACTTCACAGTTGGACCTATGGCATTGCTTAAATTTACAATATCACTATGTTTCCCAGCTGGGAGCTGGCTGATAGAAATGTGTGATTTAAATTATTGTATTGGATATTTTAAAATGAATTGAATTTGAGTTATTTCATGGGCATTCCAGTCATTTATTTGCTTTTATGAATAGCCTAGATGAATTGAGCTGGTACAGTCCAGTACTGACAGTGTGCATCGTTAGCCTACAGTACTAATGACCTCCTCCTACTTTGTGTATATATCCCCTTTAGTATATTCTCTGTACCATGTGGCCCCCGGGTGGATGGAGTGTTCATAGCAGAGCATATCGGCAAGACATCAGTAAACTTTGAGGCTTCTGAAATCCTCGACGGTAAAATATATAGAAAACACCATAGACTTTCAAAGTGTTCAAATCTCACATTTTCCCTGATGGAAGTTTGTTGTGTCGCTGTCGTCGGTCTCAGTGAGTCTTTAGTTGTTGTCGGGACGGAAGAAGTTCTCAGTAGAAGCGGTGATTCGGAAGAAATCGTCGAGTGAAATCTTGTGAAAAACTTTTCTTGACCGTCAGAGGTTTTGTTTGTTTTTAAATGATGATCATATATAAATGATGCACCTGGAGACAACACATAGCAACCATGGAATCCTCGGAGTCCATTTTGTACACGTGTGTTTTTACAGTCACATCTCACCTCTGTGATTTCAACTTTCATCCAACCAACCTGCAAAAGACCTGAGATCAAGTCCAGATCTGACTCTGAAGACATGTAGAGCTCTGACTGCGTCCTCTGTCTTATTGTCTGCTACAAGTTTGCTTCAGTCTTTCTATGAACAGCTCCTCGTGGGGGTGACTATATGTATGCAGGCTTTTGCAACATGTTGACATAAAAACTACATTGTAAGCTCATTATTATAAACTGTTCACAGAGTATTCTTGATTTTCACTCAGTCTATATCTCAGGTTTGCCAGTCCTCACGCTTTTATGGGCATTGGTCCATAAACATTAGAAAGAGCGCAAAAGGCAATTTGTGTGGCGTTAGTTAACAGAGGGGCGCGCGCACAGACCTCTCCACAATCACAAAAATATTTGATGTTGAATTTTGACTCTTTATTAATTAATTCATTTTGACTTTTCTCTACAGTTTTGCTTCCATTACAGTTTAAAATGGCTGTAAAAATACAAGTTTTAATGCGAGTAAGACAGAGTCTGTAACCAGTTAGATTCACGAGTTTCACCTTTAATGTCGTTCACATGTCACTAAATATAATCCGTGTTTTTGCGGAAACGTCAGTGCTGATGTTCTGTTTGTTCCCCACAACTGTTCATATGTAGTTTTCTCTCCTCTGACTTTATTAAATACTTGTAGTCACCACACAGCAGCAGGATCGATACGCGCGTCACCAAGTGCTGTGCGCATTTTACGCACGTGGCACAGCGTTCCCTGTGACAGGATCAGTCAGAATCTAACTGTATTTGACTTTCAGGGCTTTTGCTGTTTCACACAGATTCCAGGTTTATCCAGTAAAAACATTTGGAACATAGAAGCCGTCCTCAGGATGAATCCAGCCCCATCAGAGCTGTCGGGACATTTTTCAGTCCAAATTCAAATGAATCAAATATTAAACATTTTCTGTCCAGTAAAGTTTATCATCAGTTTTGCTGCTTGAATACAAAGTCTCACAATATTTGCAGTACAGACATTATTGTCCATTGATCCACTCAGATCCACTGATGTATTTCTTCTGAAATGGTTTTGCTAACAGATTATTTCTACTAGAAATACTAATTAGATCACCAGCCTTTAATTAAAAAAGTAGGCTTACAAACAGTATTTCAGTGAACTATATTAAATGATATTTAGATAATATCAGAAACAAATTATTAATATTATTATCTATTTTCCACTGAGCTAAATGGCAGAATTGTATGAAATCAGCATATCTATAAAAAAGGTTTTGCCAATAATAAAAAAAAAAAAGTTTGAATTTGACAGTTTTGTCTAATGGAAATAAAAATGTTTTTCCTAAATAAAACACAAATGTCAAGAATGTGTTATTTGTATTAATTTAATTTATTGGCAGCAATGAGATGAAGACCTGTGTCTGTAGACTTTGACTTCCTTGTGAACAATGACTGTGCTCTGACTTTCCTTTGATAATAAAACATTTGACACAGTATGTTTACAACACCAGTGTAAGAAATATGAATATTTTTGGTCTTCATCATTTTTATCCTCATATAAACAAATAAATTCATATGTCAAGTCAGTTTCATTTCATGGGGCCTTTAAATGCTCATAATAATCAAAAACACACTTTGTACAGTCTACTCCACTTTTATTTCAGCAGTTTACACATGTAATCCACACACTTATTGACAACACTTTACAATTACAGCCTTCCTTTTCATAAAACAAATAAAACACATTTAGGCAGTTGTTCACAAACAGAGTATCTGGGGCAAAAGGTGCTGTGGGTGCTTGTATGAGGATGCATACGACTACATGCTTTCACACAAACATGCTTTGTTTTAATGAAAAATAAAAAATCCAAGTGTCTCCAGCTGGTCATTTTTCAGCGCCACCACACAATAGTGTTATGTCCTAAATAGTATCATCAAATTTGATAATATATTAATAAGGGTTATCAGTATCAGCTGTTTTGTTTACCAAGACCCTGCCGCTGTTGTTTCGGGTTGCTTACTGACAGACGACAAGGAAACGAGGACTAAAACGTTTTTTTAGCGTGTCCTGCTGCAGGTTGAGGGTGAATAGTTATTATTTTTATTTTCTGTGCAGGTTGTTTGCAGAGCGAAACTCAATCTCACCGGTTGATCCAGAAAGCGAAGAAACCGGTTACCCGGCCAAGATATCGAACATTTAGGGAAACAAAGGTTAATTAATCATTTTACTCTAATATTTGCATTGTTTATTAGAATAAAGGTCCAAGGTTAATGCATGAACATGATTAATTTAGAATGTAAGAGAGCAAACCCATAGACAATGGAGTTACTGATTGTTTTAGAAAAAAAAGAAAACACATATATAAACAGCTGGCTCTTTTTTAATTTAGGGGATAGCTAACGGTGTTGTTGAATGAGTTGGTGGGTATACTTGGATTAAGACGTACCCAGTTACGTGTTGATAGCCTACCTATGCGTTCACCATAGGCTTTATTATGGTGAAGAAATTGATGGTTAAAAGTTAAGATTGATTTTATGGTTTAGTCCTTAATTGTCAGTGTACAGTTGGTGCACTTGGTAGCTCACTGCATCCACGTGTTAATAAGGTTCTACTATAGCGAACACATGGTGAGTGATATCCTAATCTAGTAAACTAACCCATATTTATCAACTGAGAAGCATTCGGGCTTAAGGGGGCTCAGTCCCCTCAGTTGTATTTTTTGCCCCCTCTGTTTCAGCTTCATGTATCTATAGAAAAATAGCAAAAACAACTAAATTATTGGCCAGGATACATGTGACTGTCGCTTAGCTGTTGTTTCAGAACAACAGATATTGCTGCTGTTGTTGTTGAGAACCATGGACAGCGCTGTTTGTTGTGTGTAGGCGAAAGGAAGTGAAGGGACAGTCAGTGAGACAGAGGTCTGCTGTGCTGGCTCTCTGTATATACACTTATGTTGTACTCACAAATTAATCAAAAATGTGTAACTCATGTGCACGCAATAGCATTTCGAGCGCTTGGTGTATGGAAGGCCAAAAGGACCAAAACGTCTAGTTCGACATTCGCCTTTAGACGTCTAAAGGCGTTTAAAATTGGGTGCTACCACTTCATCAGTTTCTGAGGGGAAACCCTACATATGATAGACCTATTTCACAATATAGCGTCGTGACCGGAAGTAGGGAAACCGGACTTCTGGTCGCGGTGCTACGATCTTTTGTCACTGCTACTACTGCCACTCGAACACCATACAAGGGTTAATAACACTAACCCTAACCTAACCCATGACAGAGAAGGAGATTTTTAAGTATCTTTTTCACATATTAAAACTGGGTTAAACATTGGCGTATTCAAGCGCTTGTGGAGTATATGTTTTTTGACGGATTGCTTTCAAATTTGGAATATCCTGTCAGTGAGGCCTTGTCGTTGTGCACAAGAAATTTCAGAATTGATGCAACAGTGAATGATATTGGTTATATTAATTAGTTAATTATTTATTATTTAGTCAATTATAAATAAATACATTAATTAATTGATTAATTAATCGATAATAATCATAACAATAATAATAATTGAATTATAGCTTACTTAATTATCCTAATTAATGGCTATATTAATTAGGATATAATATTAAAACCTAACGCAGATAGACAAAGACATAGACAATGACCATACATAGAAAGAAAATTGATCAGCAAACAATAATGATTCAAACTTAATCGCGGTACCGTGAGACCCTCCCGGCCACGGGTCACCTCCCAATCGCTTCCGGCCTGCCACTTCACAGCAAGCATTGATTGAAATTTTACTTTGCAGGATATAGTTGCCTTTGCAGGCAGTGAAGACATGGCCAGTGAAATATTTTCCCTTCAGAAGGCTATGTCCCCTACCTCACTCCTAAGCACCCGAAGAGGTTCAATCACAGAGAATGGTATCACTGCACCGTGTACTTTGTACATTCTGTGGATGTCGGGGGATGCAGTAGAGGTGAGTGCCTTTGGTGTGCGTCAGCATCATTACATTTACAGTATTAATATTGTATAAATATGTTCTACATTCTGACCCATGGCACACAGCCAAAAATGAACCTTCACATGTATGTTA